>JANSTT010015974.1:0-21341 GCA_026745375.1 Platyura marginata | reverse complement strand
TTCTACGATGAGTATTAAGGGGCGTTACAAACTTCGTACCAAAGTTATAATACCCTTGATTAACATCATACGGGTATAAAAAGCATACTGAAATGACGTATTTTGCGTTTTAAATGACAAATGTCAACTTAACTACTCAAACTTTCGTTCATATGAAACCATTTCAACTCAACTCAGTAAGAAAAGTAGAGTCGAGTCGACTCGGGTTTATATAATAGTTCAATCCGGGTAAAATCCAAGTTCAACTCTGCATGTAAATGTACATACATATAATGATATGTAAATTAAAAAGTTAAAATCAATTCTGATACATTTGCTAGAATCTCTATAATAACAAAAACTTATGAGCGAATTTTGAGAATGGTTTTATTTTTCTAGAATAGACCTGTATCATTTGTACATATAAAACACTGTTTAATGTGTATGAAAGGTTCGTCACTGTCATCGTCCCATATAAAGTCTAAACGGGTGTTCTTCTTTTTTTTTGAAGCTGAATAATTAAATCAGTAGAAAATATAAATAAATTTAACATTACCATTTGTATTTAGTAATTGTTCGTACATTCTGTGTAGAATTCAGTTCATTCACTTGGTAAGTGTTAAAAAAAAAAAAGAAGCAAGAACTCAATACTATTTATGAGTCACCCAGTAGTAGATACATCGTACTCGTATAATAATGTCTACTTTGAACGTTCTATACTTACAGATGAAAATAACATGTGGATAGATACGAGAAGCTGAGACCGGAAGCGATTCATTTGGGAAAACATGTATAAGGTACATAATGCATGCAGCGCGCATCTATACAAACAATTCAGCCATAGTAGTATGATACACATATCAACACATTACATCACACAACAAAAAAGACATTAGGGAAAAAATGAATATGCCCGTCTAAATGAAACCAAAAGGTTCTGTTGTGTGGACAGATTTGAAGATTTTTCCCTTCGTCTTATAAATTTATCGAATTTAAAGAAGGGGAAATCACATAGATAAAACATTTGTTATTTGACGTAGTAATCTGATTGTAGGAATATCTGATATGGTGTTACATTTATTTGACATAATAGACAAAACTATTCTTTTAATTCTATCTTTACTGACCCAGTAATAATTGACCTAGGTCTTTTTGGAGATAAACATTACTGACAACAAAATTTACGAGAGTTAAAGCAAGTCTCTAATGGTGGTTATTTTCTATTGCCGATCACCAAAATTAATATTCAACTGCCGTCCCAAATGAAGGTTTTGTCCTAAAACCTAACAAAAAACTAAACATTTTTAACTTTTATTAGGATACGAATGAAGTGCGTAGTAAACAGAGAGGTTTTCTCATTGGGAACGATGTATGTAAATATTTTGTATGATTTTATTAAGAAGAAGACTTGAATGAAAGGAGTGTATATCCTCAGCCATCAGATTTTGATCCCATTAGACATACCATTCCAGTTCGTCTTTTTTGCGTCGCCGGCGACCACCTCCCTGCTTGGGATTTCTGCCCCAAATAGTTATCATAAGTCAGATTACAGGTTTTCCTCCTATAACACGGTTCCAACATAATTACGTGTTGTACAAAATCGTGTTGTAGGAGACTAAGAGCAAGTACATAAATTTTCGCCATTTTCTTATTGTGTTAAAGTAAAACCGTGATATAGTTTACCGTGTTATACGAAAATTTCCGCGAATAGAAAGTTTTACTGTTACGTAATTCGTTCTCAGCTCTAGCTAGTCAATTGTGTCACTCTTTTTGGAAAAACATCACTTACTGTTTTTAAGGTGCAACTGGGATGCAACCAGTATGTCTTCCATAGCATCCGTGTTGGTTTAGTACATAAATCTTTCTCAACGGAGACTCACGTTCTTAAATAAAAAAACAAAAGGCTATATGTTATAACCATCATTGGTAATGGATTCTAAATCAATATATCAAATATAATAGTTGGACGTGTTCTTTAATCGTTACTCAATATGTCACACACATGGATGTGCGGTAAATGTTGACGTTTCATTTTAACGCTATAATTATTTAAAATTTATTTTATTTTAAAAATATAAAAATAATCATTTAAAAATTTACCACAAGGAACATTAATTTGTCTGGATTGATCAATAAAATATAAATTTTTTTTTCTATTTAATTTTGTCTACTTCTATATTTCCCTTTCATATAGATGTCACACAGGAATACACTTCAAAATAATGTATCCTATTTTCATCGAAATTATTTTAATAGTTATGAAATAAACGTTCGTCTGGTCTATTTCGATGGCTTTGCCAAAAAATGTATTTTAGTACATTGCGGTGTCATTCGCACCAACCAAACCAAGTTTGTTTGCAACCGGGAAACCGTAAGTACACCTTCGTTAATTTTGTTGACAAATGTCTAATAAAATGGTATTTTATTAGAAAATATACCGCGTATTGTGACTGCATAGTAGACAAAACATTTTATAAATAACATTTTATTTGTGTGGGAGCGACCTATATATATAATAAAAAAATATTATACATATCTACTACACAGTAATTTTGATTAATTATGTGAATATTATGTTGTGTAGCATCATTGTAGAGAATTATTTTCTCCATGCGATTAAAATTAAATAATTTAAATTAATGATTTCCCAAGAAAAAAAAAATCGACCAAAACTAAATTTTTATCGTACATTTTAGTTAATAAATTAAAGTTAGCGATATCTCAACATTACCTTTTATTAAAATTGAAAAAAATTCACCCTAGGGTGTAGAAATGTTGTTAAATGTCTATTAAATGATTTTTTTATAAAAAAAAAATTGAATAAAAGAAAAAAAAACGTGAACTCTCAATTCCAACGAGCACGTAATAGATAATTTTTGAAAATTACCCTGCCAACAAGTGAAACTTAATCAAAAATATTTTTCTTTTGAGAAATTTAATATTTGTGTATGATTGATGTCGGTTTATTTTAAACTGAATAAACTCAGTCTTTAGCCTCAAAATCTAAAGTACACATATACACCTACATATAGGTACCAGTAGGTATTCCTTAAAAAAAATATTTTTTTTCAATTTTATTTACCTACATTGTCTATTCATATATGCGCATGTAATAAATATTAGATATTATTTACCATCATAACATTTGCCATTTTAAAAGGGAATGGTCGGTATTACACAGTACAACACTTTTGGCCAACAAACCGGACAAGCGGAACGTAAAGCAAAAAGAAAATGGCCAACACTATCGTTGTACAAAATCGGTTTTGTTGGCCAAAAGTGTTCGATTATATAATACCGACCAATATTGCACCACATTATTTGCCACGATCATATCTCTGCGTTAATATTACTAGTATTAGCTACAGTCTTCTGCCGAAAATAACACCTAGACGTTGTACACGAATAGTACGTACATAGAACACACATAGGCGTTATATTGTGATTTTTTTTAATTCAAATTTAAATATTTTTATGCCTGCTATAGTTCTTTTGGATACGGAATATGTAATGTTTTCTTTATAAAGTATACAAAATTCACGTGATTTTTATCTATGTAGTTTAGTGTAGTTTTACATTTTTAGTCATTGATTGAATCAGACCTGACGACAATGCCTTAAACCTAAAACAACCTATTAAAATATAACCGCTAGGCAGTATTTTCGGGGAAAGACTGTATGTCTTGCCATTATATCGTCAGCTTATTTTACAAAAGACAGAAGGAAATCCATTTTAGTACTTTTTAGTTTTCTATCATTTTTACTCACTTACATTATCTTCTCCTACTCTCTATGTGCTAATGCGAATTAATATACTGTTTTGAAGTGGAATACGAACTAAATTCCATTTCAGGAAAGAAAAAAATGTCCAAGGACCCAAAAAAAAAAACATTTACATACAACATCACGATCCAGACAAATGTTTTAGAATTGAAAATATTCTTAATAACTAAGTATTTAATTTAATTATTAAAGAAAAATTGTGCAATCGATAAACCGGAAACACGTTTCTATAATGTTGTAGCTATGTCTCAAAGCAAAGAATCATATATACATGATTGCAAAGATATATGTATGTATGTAAGAAAAAAAAAAAGAAAAGAAGTAATATAGAAAACTACCATCAAAATCAATTCAGCAGCGGCAATTATTTTCAAACATTCCATCATTTATATTTATAGTAAATATAATCGGGGAAGTTCATTGAACTCATATAAAACAATATGCCATTTTTGTAATCAATGAGTTAACCAACTTATGTATGTATGTACTGTACATATATTAGATGCTATATAAGCTATATGGCTAGCTAGTGGATGGATGATGACAAAACCTTTAAAATATTTTAAAATGCTAAAAATACAATTGAACTCATTCTTCTAAGTTTCTAATTTTATACAAGTCAGTGTGTGTGACGTTATTCGTTAATAACTAATTTACACACCCATCACGCCATCCAGCACGACTTATCTTCATATATTCTTCCACAACGGTTATAATATTTTATTTGATATTAATACGTTAAAACCGACCGATTACATTACATATATAGTTAGGAGTCACATACTTAATATTAATTATTGAAGACATTGTTTTTATCGCACATCATTTATGGAGGAGAAAAATATAAGAACAAAATATTGTCAAGTCTCGTATTTTTATGTTTTTTGTTTTGTTTTTTTTCTTTTTTTTTATAAAAAAAAAAGACAATTTTGAAGTCGAATGTATGGGAATTTAGTTATTTGAGGGTTTTTTTTCAATCTGGCTATACGCGTGATGCTTCTCAATGCCTTAGAACATTTTCTTGGAATATTCTATCTGGACCATTACGTTGTATGTAAAAATATAAATAGAATAGATTTTTGTTTGACTAGACAACAAGAGTTGATTGAATGTAATGATTTTGTACAATATAAGTCTCAAGTATCTTAAACGTTTCATGTTCCGTACTCATTATGCCAATCAATATACACAATTCGATATAATTACTAAAAATAATCACCACTAATTTCTTTTAATACGTATTTTTGGCATGGAAAATATCTCCGAAAATGATTAAGGCATACAGATACAGTTAGCTATCCTACAACACACAGTTTCACTCTAACACGATAAGAAAATTGCGAAAATTCTTGTATAACATGGTAATTCTACAATATTTGCTATTAGTCTCATTCAACACGGAATAATGTTGGAACTTTTTTAGATTAGTCCTGAATGTACCTAGGTCTGCATCCCCTGATGAAAAGAAATTACCAGAATTTTATTTCTTGATTATTCTAAATAAAAATGTTTCAATTTAATATTTGACGCTAAGTAGGTACTTATAATCATGGACATTTTTTTTTTTAAATTCTTTGTAACTGTCCGGTATTTTTACACAGCGTGTCCACCGAAAACAGTAAGCCCGAATTCTCAATTGTCAGTTCAGTACTAAGCAGAATCCATAAAATTCAAATTGAATCATTGGGCTATCTAATTTGTCTGGCAACTTCTCAAAATAATGGAAATTTAACTAAGTATTTAAGATTTTTTGTTAATTTGAATTTTTGACTAATAAATGCAGTTCAAGATGAAGATTTCGACAATTTGAGAATCCTGTGACAAGGTTAATTATTGATTAGGTTAAACCAAAAAAAAAAAAATATTATAGTGTTCCAAACGATTTAAATAGCCACTATAAAATAAAATGAATGTACTATAATACGAAACTACGGAGTACTAATTCCGGATATCCGTAAATTCAATACGATTAATGAAAATATTTCAGCTTCAGAACGAACGGGGAATTACTTTGGAATGCACCATTCATATTCTGACAAAAATTGGCAAAACAAAAAAAAAAAAATTATTGCGCGTGCACAACTCTCTCCTCCTACAATTCCTCGATTGCATTATGATTTTCAATCAAATTATTACCAAAGAGTTGATAGATGATGATGTACCCAATAGCTCTCTTTTTTTGGTATTACCTATCTATTTCCCAAATGGTTACTGTTGCCGGTTAGGCAAAACGAGGGGAACATATCGTTCAGAGAAGTAATAACCATTAAGATATATAACCTCTAATGACTCAACCATCGAGAAATCATGAATGAAATGTTACTATTCCCCCGTTCCGTCCAATATGTATGCATGATTATGACGCTCCGCTGACATAGAGATTACTGTGCTTGCTTTGCTGCCGCCGGATGACGTAAATGTATTTTATTATAGGTAGGTACATATATGTATGTAAAGTACAACCAAACAGCATGCAATTCAAACGATACAAACAAGAAATATTAGATTTTGTTCTTTTCATTCATAAAATTGTGTATTGCACCCGTATGCCAGTCGATCGTGGCCATGTTACAATGTTATTTTATTGAGGCGAATTATTAAATAAAAAAAAAAATGCTTTTTAAGCACACGAGCAAAACGTCACAACTATTTATGTAGCCGAGCATTTTGTGAGTGATGATGATAAGCTACATATATAATACGACGTTGTATTAGAATTTATCTTTTTTTTTTTTTTTTTTTTGTCATTATTTATTGACTATCCCAAATGTGTCATCTAATTTGGGTGTGTAATAATATCGTATCGTTTGTTGTTCTGGTGAGGAAATGTTTGGTTAGCTGAATTTCATTCACAAAATTAGACTTAAAGGTCTTGTTTTTGTACCAATCTTTTACTATTTTAGGGTGAAAAACATACACTGAGAGTATTCAGAGTATTCAGAGTATTCGTAAAAATTAACATAATTTTTTATGGGCATTTTTACGAATACTCTTAATACCTAGTGTAGTACTTTTTTCGATAATTACAATTATTTTAACGCTGTACGTATAGCTTTCTATCCAAAACTTGTTCGTACTGGTGTAAAACCAGGATGAATACTCGCATCCCTGGTGTTTACATTTAAGAAATTTGAAACAGCCAATTTTTGGGAAGAAATCAGAAATGTAATAGATCAGAAATATTTTTTATCAATATAAATGGCAAATTTAGAGCTAATGGTAGTTTAAATAAAGAGAAGAAAATGGAACATAAACTAGTAAATGGAGAGGATAGAATTTACAAGGAAAGTGAACGTAGGAGACATCCCCCAAACTCATGTGCTAAGGATGTGTCAAAATATAAATGATTTAGTATTAAACAGCACACCCTGGTAGAACCAACCTGCAGATTCTGTACAGAACTGCCCAACAGTTTCAGGAAGCCATTTGACGAACTTGTCGGAAATCCCTGACGCTTCTTGGTCAACCATCCTATTGTTCATTGATCTTCTGGAATGGTCAAAACACGAGGAATATCTAATGGACCCATCTACGGGGGCCTAAGGCGCCCGCTCTCTACTCACACTAACTAACTAACCTTCCACAGAACTGATTATACCGCATATCTTCTATGAAATAAAATAACGAGTGCAGCAGTATGAGGGATGAAAAATTCGCCATTTTCATTTAAATAAAAAAATGACTGAAAGCGACAAAACGATTTCAAATAATTTTGAATTTTTACAATAATTTATAAATTTGTAGATTTCAAAAACAAGGAGATCTAGATAAAGCATGGATTAACTATTTATTAGGTCACTGAAACATTTTTTAGACTCTAATAGTTTTAAATCTATTCTTAACCATCGGGTACATAGAATCATTTTGTAGTAATTATAAATTATAAATAAAAATTGTGTCCTGCCTCTGCACAGCTTGTGAAGCACTTCTATCCCAAGAGGGCGGCCATTTTCTGTTAAACTGAATCGTACTTTTTGAGTCATAGGTTCCTTCCTCTAATTCTTTATTCTTTGTAACTAACTAAAGAGTAAACCCTGACAAAACGTGCGGACCAATCCTGACGATGAGCATATAAACAGTATAGAGATGTAATTTGGTTACGGTTTCATTGCGTTTATACTTTTACACCATCAGGGACCAATATCGTTGGAAAATTTGGGCGACTTTTCCAATTAGTTTGTTTAACGTTTCTATACTATACAAGTACCTATACAGATTGTTTATAATGGAGCACTGTTAAATCAGGCTAGTGTTGCCGTTTGAGTACTTCTTTCAACTAGGACAAGCATCATACTTTTGAAGAATTAATATGATGACATATTCCTTCAATTTATTCTTATACTCGGTAAGTTATGAGATTAAAACATGTTTTTACATTTAACAACTCCTTATATGACCTAAAAAAATATGAAAAACAATTAATTATGTACACCAAAAATGTTTTTGTTTCTCAAAATGAAGAAAACAAAGACTAATTTATTTAGCTGTACATTTAATAGTATAGCATACGCTTTACAAAAAGGAAATATATGTATGCATTTAAACTGATGGAAAAAGTTTATAATTTCCGCACCGACATAGATCAACGACTGTTGTATTAAGTGTGATGTGCAAAATTTTAATTCAAAAGTCATCGAGTATCCGTTTTCAGATAGTTTGTGTGCCTGTTCCATACATTTTATAAATATTGTGGATGGTTTAAAAGTCTGCACTATTGTATACAATATGTACGTACATACATAAATGGATGTTATTTTGTTTGAATTCCAGATCTACGATCGACGCGAGAATATGATCAACTTGTCATTAAGACACCTTACTTAATATAAATTTGAAAGAGTACTAAAACAGTAACAATTTATTAACATCAAATGATTTTTTTCTGATAACCAAAAAAAGTGACCCTTTCTCTGAAATTTAGCTAATTTACATTACAAACTTAACGTATATATTACGTAAAGTATATATATGCACTTGTATATATTATCTATGAATGTTTGGTAAAATTATTATGGAAAAATGAAGTATTTTGTAAAAATATTCTAAACATACCTAAATATTAAAAAAATTTAAATTAAATTATAAAAAGATTACACAAAAATCAACTAAAATGGCTTTACTCTAAAGAAAATGTTTCGAAAATTACAAATCAAATGTTCTTATTTAGATAAAAAAAAAACCTTAAAATGTTGAAGGTGCAGTTTGTAGTACAAAGGGCATAACCTTAACTTAAATTGTAAATTATGTCATTTAAGCTATTTTAAAAATGTTAACATTAAAATTTCAGATCCTTCAACAAATTTCGTAAACATAAAAATGTTCCTAAAATTATTACTGAAATTGCGCCCAAAATTAATTTCTTATTTAAAGCTGATTGATAGAATGGAATTGAAATTTGTATTAACTACTATTACGCACATGCCCACTATCTATCCATTTATCCAAAAATAAATCTACAAACCTACAAACTGCATTGACTAAAAATAAAATAAAATAAAAACCATTTACAGCACAAAAAAAAACAACTAACAAGTCGAAAAATCAAATAAATATATTAAAGACACATCTAAAGTGTAGGCATAATCTATAAATATAGTAACTTCCTTCCGTTTCTTCTATAGCCAGAAAAAAAACAACCTAAGTTTAGAATGTCTAAATCTGTTGGGGTGCCACTATATTCCGTTATATCTTATTCAAATCTATATTTGTTCATTTGTACGCGCGTAAACGAGATATTTTGCTGAGCTTTATTTTATTTATAGTCATTTTTTGTCAAAATTTAGAAGAAGAAAAAAAAGAGTCGTGGGATGAATTTGGTGTCTCTAATTGAAATAAAATGGTAATATGGGATTAGGTGAAATATAGGTTTCGTCCTCACGTTTGGGGGGTATTGTGGTATTTTTAGTCATAGTCGCATTTTTATTTATATAATTTACGTTTTTCTTCACCATTTGTCGCATATGTTTTGTTATACATATTTTATGATTGAGAATAGTTTTGTTAGAGGTGGTTGTATGCTTCAGAAACCATAAAAGTGATTAGAAATGCACAATGATATATTGGCCGGCTTTTTTATTCATTTATTAACAAAAAGTACTTAAATAAAAAGTAGTACCTTTAAGTAGCATTTACATTCAACAGAGATATTTAAAGTTTAGAAGTTGAATAAAAATAAAAAAAACAATCAATTTAAAAAATGAAAAAACATTTAATTGTTACTTACCCGCATCTTCTGACACCATTAACAAAGTAGAGGCAATCGTATGAATATCTTCCAGTATGCGATCTAATGGTTGATGGAGAACTTGTAAAACGACTCTGCCATACAGTTGTCTGCAAGTAAAAATAAAAATTATATTAAGTACACACAAATCACAGATCTACTATTTGAGTTCCATGAATTTTATGGAGATAAGGAGTGTTATGTTAACGACGAATTGCCATTTGAATGAAATATTATATTTTAGTACTGATCTTAGATTATTATGACAATTGATTGTCTAGTTCCATTTAGTAGATCTCAAGTTTCCAAAATATAAACTTTAGCTTTTTCTTTTCTTTTACAGTAATATTAAAATGTTTCATTTAAATCAACCATTTTGTATATGTAAATATCGAGATAATATTTAATTGGACTTTTTCTATACCTTATCCAAAAATAAATTAGAGCATTCCAAGACTATTTAGTGTTAATATTCAAAAAATTTTTAACAGGAAGCCATGGTTCACAACTATGATGTTCTTAACGTTTTCACATCATTGTTATTTATCAAACTAGACTAATATTTAGAGTGTGGCCAATAATAAATGGCCCCATTGATATAAAATCGAAACTATAGCAAAGATATTTCTAAACAATAATACAGAAGAAACCTTTAATTACGTCTTTCAAATATTTCGTGAATCCTTCTGTTTTCATCTAAATTAGTTAAACCGCACCAAAAAGATTAGATAAGACATCCATAGATGAAAAGAACCATTCCTTCGAATTGATAATAAATGGTAAATGTTGCCGATATCCCGATTGATTTGAAGCAGTAGTCATCATTTTGATACAATAATATAGCATTATATGGAAGCAAATGTTTTGCCAGCACTTTATTTAAATATTACTGTTCGTTTTATGGCCTATACTCAGAATAGGAATTTGAAATAATGATTGAACAGTTATTATTGGTCATACCTACATCTATCTATTGTACATATGAATAGTACGTACAGTTCCATAGTTATGTAGGTAGGTAGGTACTTCTATTTTAAAACGATGGTTACTAAATTTGATTTAATTTTTGAAGAAAGTAAAAAAACACCTTTAAACAATACAAATTTAATTACAATAATGAGCTTCTTTCTGTATATTAAAATATAAAGAAATTCCTCTTGAATTTGTAAATTGCATGAACGTTTGCATTAGTCAATTAGAGTCTAACAAAAAAAAAACAAACCACAAAACGTTTGATATGACTGTTGAAGAGCCATACTATAATGGCATTAACCTTAATAAATATATTAAATTTGTATCATTCATTATTAAACTGTTTGCATATCGCACACATATACACTGATAACAGAAGCGATGTTTCTGAATGAATGGCAAAATTTAATTTTATAAAAATTTTTCATTCATAAATTATCTTCCATAACCTATTTGTGCATTTAATTAGTCATGAAAAATGATATATAAAAAGGCATTCAATGAATATTATTGCACTTCATACATTTTTTTTTTTTTAATATTTCAAACCTAAAGTACAAGAAGCAAATACAACAATGTTGTAGTACCTACAATAAGCAATTGAAAGAAGAAGAAAAAAAAACTACGAAAAAATGTAATTCAAATCTTTTCGATTGAGAAAAAGCCAATTTTCTTGTACACGACAAATTGCTGACGTAACACTAAACTCAGTGTGCATTTCATATGAATAAGAAGAAAAATATAAACAAAAATGCGCAAATGCATGCAAATTGCCAACATAGTAATCTTTTTAATGCATACACACACGATTTGTGGTTTTTTTTAAAACTTTTTTTTTTTCCTTCATGTTTTGCTTTTGTTGTTGATATTTTTGTTTGTTGGTGGCGCCATTTTTTCAAATTACTCTACTTGCCCGCGTTCTCTTGTGGCTGCTGCCGTATATTGTATTTTTGTTGTAATGGAATGCAAGAGTCTGCAATGAAAACCGCTATAGTCTATGTTTTTGAATCGATCATTGCCCTTGCAAGCACATATTTGTGCGTACGCCGTGCGCCGTTCCCTATAGCAAGTGAGACAACATATAATGCACAGTTGTGGAAGCCTTCCAAAAAATTTATATAGAAAATCCATTTATTTATTTAAAAAGGGAAAGGGAAAGGGAAGGAAATGTCGTCGCTTATCTGTCTCTCTTTATCCGACGGTATCACTTGAATGGTTAGAAATATTGTTGTTTCATGTTCCTTCTATAGAATAAATGTTATTTCTACGGATATATCGTAAGGTTGATTGTGTTTGGCTAAAATGCGCATAAGAAATAAATTGTTCGGTAGAAGAAAAAAAAACATTTCCCCTTCTTCCGCACCGTGTATACTTTCCTCGTATAAGGACAAAAAAATTACTGTGTGGTCTAAATGTAGTTCGAAACATTTTGCTCGTCTTAGATGATCTACTTGACAGACACTAATTTGTTCATACATAGAAAGGTATTTAGTATTATTAAGTCTTAGACTATGTACCTCCCCAAATTGTATAGATTTCATATTCATACATTTTATTGGTAAATTGGAAGCCTATCAAATGTGTTTCTAACTTTTATTTAACGCTTGAACCAAAATCTGGAATATTCTTCCGAAATAATGCCTACTTTATAAAGTGGAATCCTAACCATCTGACTTCTCTAATAAAACATTTCATTAATTGAAGGAGTGGATCGAACCTAAGACTCGCTGAGTATTTAAAGCTTTATGCTTATTTTGTACGACAGTGATATGTTGTTAAAACTCTGTATATTGAATGTTATTCCACTTTGTAGACAACAAAAAAAGTATGAATGTAAAATGAGACATTAAAAAAAAAACTATTGACAACCCCAAATCCAAACATTGAATGGAACTCTGTAATATGACACAGGATATTACGTAATATTTGCTCAAAAAAAAACGGATAAGAAGACACATTTTTACTACACATGTAAGAATGTGTGAGAGTGAATAAAAACGCCGTATCTCTTCGGAGACGAAAAAATGTACAAATAAAAAAAAAAGTGCTGATATATATTTATGTATGTATACAACAAAAAAAAGAACGAACTCGTCGAAGTTCAAGTTTAAATAAATAATAATATAAAAGTTCCATTTAAATTAATTGGGGACTGCGCTTCAATTTTGTTTTTAGAAAAATAATATCAAAGACAACTCGAAATACTGTCTGGATGATTTTTTTTTTATTATTATTATTATTCTTCTTGCAACAGAAACAGAAGACTGTTTTATTATGTCGACAAATAATTTGCTTTTAAAATATTGCAGAAAATGCTAAATAATTTCGAACCCAATATAAACATGACAATATCCTGTTACAAACACAATCAATACGTCGAATCCAAAAAAACAAAAACAAAAAAAAAAAAAACAAAAACAGTCAGTATAATATAGTGAACAATACCACAAGCTAAACTCCAACCGCATAATATACAAATACAAAAAAAAAACCTATTTGATTTTAAATTATCTTTTTTTGGAAATATGTTATCGATTTTTTTATGCAAAATTGTTTGAAAGGTAAAACAAAACCGTGGGAAATGGGTTAGTATTTATGTATCGGCGGATTAAATCAAAATAATAAAACATTCTTTCAACAACAACAACAAAAACAAAAATAACAAAACAAAAACAACAAAAAAATAAAAAGAAATCGTCAGTTTGATAATTTAATTGCAGGTAATAAAAGAAATGCTTCAGTGAGGTAGATTCAAAGTAACTGTGAAAACAAATAACGAGATTAATACCTCAGTGCCACATAGGACGCGAAACTGACGTAAGTGAACGCGAATTCGAAGCGAAAAACGTCAGGTAAAAATCGACGTGACACATTGAACGCAGAATTTTTGCGTTGATTTGACAGTTTGACAAGCATGTGGTTGCTTTTTGTGTTTTCTTAACTTAGACTTAATTTTAGCTGTTTTTTTGCGTATAAAAACTGTGCAAGGATTTCACTAAGCTGTTGATGATCAGTGGTATTGTCGATTACAATTGTAATAAAATAATAAAAGATAAATATAAACCTAATTTTCCCAGATAATTAGTATGGATGATTTCGAATTAAAGTCATCGAATCCAATGAATTGGCGTTTTCATCTGTCAAAAGCCTTATGTTTCTGCGTTAAAAGCTTTTGTGTTCGCTTGCGTCGGTTTCGCGTCCTATGTGACTGAGGTATAAAGTTTTGTTGATATAAAATGAAGTACATACCCACTAGCGGTTCAAGACTCTTGGTTACTAGCGGATCACTCTCGTTAAGGTGGAAGGAGAAAGGGCGATAGCGAGGGATTTAAATATACATAATGGACGTTCCAATACAGTAGTTTTTTTGTAATCTTCCCAAAAATGTAAACCGTGAAACGCAATGAAATTGATAATTTAAGAAAGAGATAGTATAAGGTAATGTTGCTGAATGAAGTTAATTTACTTATATGGAGAAAGAATATCAAAATCAGTCAAAGAGGGATGAGCTATAAATTATCCAAATTTCTATTAAGAAAAATTAGAATGACGATTTAAAAACCTTATTATAGATCAAAAAAAATAGTTCCCTACAAATCCACTTCCTAAACAGTGAAAAATGTAGAAGGAAAACACCTTAATCTTTCCGTTTTTATGCAATAAATTCAAACTCGAAGTATTCAAAGAAAGTGAACAAAAAATTACAACCAGACTTATCTCTCTCATCCCTCATTAAAAATACATCAACTCTACTTAAACGATAGGATTTGGACCAGAATTCTCCTAGTCAATCTACCTACTTTTATTATTACCAAAATGTTCATATTCGCATATGTAGTCTACATATATTTATCCGGTAGATTAGTGAAATTTCATTACTTCAGTCAGTCATTGCCATTGGCCAATACTATCAAATCTATAATTTTTGTATTGTATACTTTATTACACAAAATTGGAACCTAGATTCGGAAAAGCCAGTAGCCACTTTCATTTTAGATATGCACACTTGTCCAACATTACATTTATTTTATAAACAAAAAAAACACGAAAAACTGTCAAAGAACAAAATAGAAAACGGAAGAATTGTAGACAATGGTTATAGAGAGGTTTTTTTTTTTATCTCTAGAATGTGGTGGACCTATAAACGTAAATATTTCGTTATTTTAAATGGCATAATCAATAAGGGATACAATATGGATCTTTTCAATCCCATTTGTCAAACCAATTATTATTTATTTAATCTGGCATTATTATTGATAAACAAAAACCTCCTTTTTCGATGTGTATTATCTATAGAGATAATTTACTTACTTAGAGACGTAAGTCAACATACTTACGTCAGAGTTAAACATTTCAGTAAAAATAAATTTGTTTTTATTAATTGTACGTAATTCATAAAACTTTATTATTAAACACAAACAAATTTGTTGTGGTTTTTTTATAACAAAAAGCAGGTGCTAATGTACACAGCTGTGAAAATTGTTTTCCGACGTAAGTCTCGTTTTATTGCGTCTGCCCAAAAGTAGGCTAAAGCTTTTTTTTTTTTATCTAACAGATTTGTAACATACGTCGATTAAATTTCAACACTAATTGATCCTATCTTGATGTTTTAGTTGCTTACTTAACGGAAAAATATACTTGGAAGAAATTGATTTCGATAGGCTTTAAAAGTAATCTGTATACAAATTTCTCTACGATTATTGATCAGAACTAGGACGATGTTTGGAATTGTAATATTATTTAGAAAACTTTCATTCTCAAACAATATAAGATTTA
This sequence comes from Platyura marginata, assembly GCA_026745375.1. NCBI lineage: Eukaryota > Metazoa > Arthropoda > Insecta > Diptera > Keroplatidae > Platyura > Platyura marginata. The sequence goes on along the minus strand of JANSTT010015974.1, from coordinate 5,609 downwards.
TTAGGGTAATTTTTTTGTAAATTCCTTAAAGTACCAAAAAAAAAAAGAAAAAAAAATTATGTAGATTCTTTCTATAAAGAAAAATCCTCTTAGTAGTGTGCAGTATGGATATTTTGCAAAAAAAAAAATTGTTTTAGTTGGATCAGTAAATAAAAATCACGTTGGAACAAATTAAATTAAACAAAATTAAAATTAATAAACTTTAGGAATATTTTGCATAAAAAAGACACAAAATTAACTTTTCATAATTAAGCTAGTTTTTCGAGAGGCCCTCTAATTATAATTTTGTACTCACCAAGCAATCGAAGAATAAAATTAACAAAAACAATAAAAAACTTTTTAGGTTCATTTTAAAAATAAAAAAAAAAATTTAATGTTAACTCGAAAAAAAAGTTCGCAAAAAATAAAATGACCTGTAATCAAATTATAAACTCATTTTAATACTCCCTCTAAATAATTCTAACTTTAAAAAAAAAACAAATCAAGCAAATAGGGGAAGTAAGAGTATATTTGTCATCGCACTCATTTATCACTCAAAATATCTTAAGAGATCCGGAACAATTTGAGCAGACGAAAAAATAATAATTTATATACAGTTTCTAAAATATGTTTAATATTATTGTATTAGAACTAAGCCAACAAACATGTGCTTGAAAATGTTAACACTTCCGGTATTCGGAAATTTTACACACAACACAAAATGAGATAGCAAAACCACCAAAAAGAACAGAGGCATATTTGTACCATTTTCTCGGTCACTGGTTGCGTAAAAGATCTATCGTTGGATACGAACGGGTGTGTGCGTTGTGCGATGTATATGAATGTATGGTGGCGGTGTATCGACCGAAAAGTATCGCATTGGTGTGCGTGCCGTATGTTTGCATGAATTTTATAAAAAAATCTATTATATTAGTGTTTCATTCGCACCAATGTCATTGAACGGATTTGAGATGGTGATGTTGTCGCATTTCGGCGAGACGCATGCATTTTGATAATTTTTATATGAAATAAAAAAAGTTATTTGCACTTTAAATGAAAATGCTGTGTACGAGTGTTAAGTGAATATTCTCAGAAATTGGCTTGGAGTTATGTGTATTGAAATTGATTTTTTTTGTTTAAAAAAATTAAAATAGAACTTTACAGGAAAAAAATTTCTTCGAACAGTAGAAATGACAGTGAAAAGATTCACACTTTAAAAAAAAAAAGAAAGGCAAGCCGGGCAAATAGAACCGGACCAAATCTCCATTTTCTTTTTTTTTTTTATTAGAATAACCAAAAATCAATAAGCCGCTAGACGATTTCATCGGTATACATTTGGAAAGCCCCCCCACCTGATTTTTTAGATTTATAGAAACCTCAAAATAAAAACGAAAACACAAAAATTTAACAATTGACATATCCAAAAAAGCAGAAAAAAATTAAAAAAAAAAAAATCGCAGTTAGAAATATGTATTCATTTCCAAGCCCATCATCGCCGTCGATATTACCCAAAGTTAAAACATTTTTAACAAAATGGCGGCGTGTAAACAACAAGGCATGCACACCCAAAATTAGACATTTACTGGCACATGGTTTTTAATGCAGATAGATCACACAAAATGCATTTAAGTGAAATGAATACGCACCGGCAACACCACATCACGGTAATCCATCATATTTGGCACAGTAATTAGGCGTCGCGGCACCATTTTCGCGCAATTTTGTTCCGTAACGACGACGAAAGTCCCACCTTTAAAGCGCACCAATTCAAACTAATTTATCCGCACACGACCACATCGCACACAACTTCCCAAAAAATATACAACATCGCACACTATCAAACATACTCACACACATTCATTCATCCACCATCCATTGCCACCCATACTACCATTCCATCAAATACCTATTGAACATTTTCTTGTTTTTTTTTTTCGTTTTGCTTTCAAAACGACGCAATACAAACAATCGTTGTGTCTCGCATTGAGGTGAATGAAGTTGATTTCGAACTGACGATGGAAGAAAAAAATTCTGCCACGTGCAATAATTCCACGTGCATGATTGTTGTGTTTTTGTGTAAAAGAATTTTTTTTTTTTTTTAAATATTTTTTACTATCAATGTTAAGTATCTCTCTTAGTTTTGGAGCCAAAATACTGTGTGGAATTTGGGTGTTATCAATTATCTACGGTGAAATTTGTGGAATGGCGGTCATAATGATGCATCAGAACATAAAAGGTAAAATGGGTTTAATTGAAATTAAGGATATGGAAAGTGGACATTTGTTTTAAAAATATGTTGAGTATGTATATTGATTCTATTATTCTTATTGTGGAAGATGACAGACAATTCGGACAATAATCAAACTAAAGTTTGGAAAAATAATGCAGAACTCATGTGAAACAAAGATTTTTCAATGAATTCCTTTGTCAAAAAGATAGATACAAAGAATCTAAAACATATAAAAAGTTTTTTTTATACAGATGAATATCCCTTAATCAGTGTTATGGGTTCAAATTAATGTCCATTCGTCAAACTATGGTTCTTTAAAAGTAAATTTACTATAAAAATTATATTTGACAAACAACACCAGTAAAAATTCATCGTTAAATTAGAACAAGAATCATAGGACGGAATTTGTTGGATCACCTCTAAACGTATACCTGAAATTCATGTCCTGAATGTATTCATTAATTCGCAATTGCGAACGTAACGTGACCACCATTTTGCGATGAATTGTATTAGTTGCGAATGGTTTCGCACTTGTAATTTACGAAGGGTCTACTGCGATCGATTGGTATTTTTTGTCATCTATCATTGTGAAAAATTATTGGTTTTTGGGAAAAAAATCTGTTGGTGCTTATTTTTGAAAAATAATTAATCAAATAATTTATAATAAAATGATTATTTTGGTTCATGACCACCACAACAGCATTCATATTCACTTTAATTTATGAAATTTTTATTGAATCTATCACTTTCCAAAATAATATAAATAAATATAATGTCAACAACAATATGTCAATTTGACAAATGTCAACGTCTATGTATATAGTATCGCATTCCTAGTGCAATGAATCAATGAACAAATGGTTGCGCTCCAAAGGATTACGATTTTATGCCAAAATGTGAATGTATGAATGACAAAATAAGTGCAATTATGGGCAATTGCGAATTTTCGAACGGATTCCCTAATAAGTCATGTAATTAAGATGCTACAGGAAAAGTAGTACGTGCTAAAAAGACAGAAAAAAAGAGCAAAACTCACTAAGTCTTAAAACTCACTAAGTCAATTTAGGAATTTCTGATTGTATTATACATAATGTATAGTATATAGAACGATTTACTTAGTGTAATCAAATTGAGCCTAAGAACCTTTAAAATATCTGGTTGCGACTTATGAGGTTTTGCCAAGTATAAAGTATAAGAAACTAAAAAATTAAATAATGTACTTAGTCAATTTTGTTTCTAAACCAACGATTTGTTTATAAGATATAAGGATTATTGTATGTATTACAACGCAAGGGATGATTTTCCAGTGAAGCAAATATTAAAGGGGCAATTAAACCATCAATCCACAAAAATCCATTTTTAGACACAAGCAATAGGTTAAACCTTTCAATTGATACAAATTTACCTAAACCTCTTCTACAATACTGACGTCTATCTGTCTATCTGACAAAAGACAACTTTTAATTTATTAAAAAGGAGTGTGTGTCAATCAATTGTGTGCGAAGTAAGAATTATTGTTAATTTGTTATATTTTCACGTTTTATGAATAATTTTAAGAACAAACACTTTAGTATGCATCTATAGTAACCATACAGCAACAACAATAAGAATTATTATTATTAAGAATATAATTACAGACAATTTATCGGAATGCATAATCGGCTGCACATACAAGAGATCAAGAGAAGAAAACCGACACCAAACTGTGCATTAAAGACGGAAGCAAATCGCCAAGCGTAAATCGGACAAAATTCTATCTTCATTAAGTATTTACAAAAAAATTAAACTCAGATATTAGAATGCTGATGGACAAAAAGATTTTTCAGTAAAAATTGCTTATAAGGAGACCCAAGGGCTTGCCAAAATCTATTGTTATTTATACACATTTAGTGATTTGAAAGAAAACTTGACGAAATATTATCTTTTTCTTCTTCTTCTAAAGGCGCTACAACGTAGTGTACGTTTTAACCTGCTCAAAGAGCATTCACAGTGGCTAATTTTTTACAATATGTGTTTGCTGGTCACACAATCAACCCTAATCCGGACTTTTTTGGCAATATTTCAATTGCCAAATTCCACAAATTCTCACACTTTAAGATGTTTTTAACATTTTTAAGTGTTTTCCTTCGCTGAATCGACAACTAGCAGTTATTCCCTGCAACATAGAGCTATCTTTTGACTACAGACTAGACTGAGCGATTGCCGCAAATACCTCTGTGAATTACCTACAGCCCCTCTAGAGTCAGTCTGGAGAGTTAGAGAGTTAAATGAAAATCTATTAAATTCATTCAATTGGACTTTTCGTACAGTAGGCCTTATTTATTCCCTAAGTGCCAGCACTATTCGTTCGTTGCTCTTAGTTTTAAAATAATTCGGTAGTCGACGATTTTCCGGCATTTAATGCTTCTTATAGCCTTTTTTAAAACTACGAAAGGCAAATACCATCTCTTTATGATAGACTATGTATTTTTGAAAAGAAAATTCACTTTATTTGATAGAACAAATTCTCAAGTTTCCTTTGATCATACATACATGAATCAATTCAAAATCAAAAGAGGTAAAACTTGAAATCCATCCAAAATAGTAATAAATGTCCCGATAAAAAACAAATTTTGTTCTTTAATTTTCTTCGTTTTTCCTGACGTAAATTGCGTGTTAGAAAATAAAATGAGCTTCTCATATATGTATGTTCATATGCCTACATAGATTCTATATGTACGTACATATTACCATTTTATTTTTTCCTTACGAAAATAAAATGTCCCAGGGATATATGACTCCAATAAAACCTCTAAACGAAAATACATCCTCGTCAAGAAAATTGATCTCTTTTATACACACAGTGACAATACTACCAGTCGTACGACGTAAAAAAAAATCCAATTTTTGTTATCAAAGGTTTGTATTTTTCATTTGTAGATGCGGTTATGTGCTTGTGTGCGAATGAGTATGCGCGTCGCGTTCGACAGTAGTCATGTTGGTGGTGTCTCTCACGTATGGATATATCGTAACCGTAGTGAAATGCGCCGTTCATTCAACATAGTAAATTCCGATGTGAGTGCAAAGGCTAGCCACTTTCAAGTTCATTAATAACAGACAGAGATATACGTATTTTTGGACAATTTTTTTTCAGGCAAAAAGTGTGACGTGTATACCACAGTGCTAGAAGAGAAAGATTAAAATCGATGACATTCCAAATATAAAACTATTAAATATTTTTTTATGAATGAAGTTTCAATATTTGTTATTTGCTCTCACACAAACCAATGCCAATACTATAATACTAGAAAAAATTCCAACTATTCCCGATCATGTCGCTAAGTCCGTCGACTTTTGTCAAGTAATTAAAATATGGCTCAAGAGATCTATATATGTCTGAATGGATTTGGACTTTGGAGCG
>JANSTT010015963.1:0-21358 GCA_026745375.1 Platyura marginata | reverse complement strand
ATAAAACGAAACGAAACACAAAAGTGCTTTTATATAAAAGTGACAAATGGTAATGCCCCGCCGCCATCCACCTTTTGTTTATAGTTACTTCGCACTTTGTACAAAATGTCATAAAGAATCAAGCTAAAAGTAGAAAAGTTTGTCTTTTTTGTACGAAATAGCTCTACACTCGCATCAAATCAAATACATTTTTTTTTTTTTGTTTTTTTTTTTCGTTGATTCTTTTTTATCTTTCGCATCGGACTACATATATACTTGTATATATGTATATATAAAAACCGGTTGTGTAATAGAAAACTTGTAAAAGAACAAAGAAGAAAAGTTGATGGTTTTTTTTCGGAAAAGTTTCTGTTCGACTCAAATCGAAACGCTTTGATGAAAAATAGGTTAAACTTTTTTTATTAAAAAATATATTTAAGTTGTGTAGACTGTTAAGAGATAGAAAGTGAGTGAGAGAGAGAGAGAGAGAGAGAGGAGATATTTTATGTGGTTGCTGTTATCATATACATGGGCTGTCAAGATTTAACATTTCAAAATTACTTGAAAACCTACTTCCACGTTTCAATTTTATATTTTTGTTGAGATATAAAGTTGGCACAATAAAGGTAAATATAAAATGAACTTTAATACAATTCTATAGCAGGAGAAAATAATCAACATACAGTCGTTCGAAAAAGTATTCAGCATATCATAGATGAAAATGATTATTGATAATGTGTAGTAGTGCTTGTTCGACATTTTCACATATTGCAGAACGAATGAAAACTTATAAGAAGCTATAGGCTCAATAAATCGTAACAAACCAAAATGTTTAATTTAAAGAGTGCACGAATAATTTATGAGCTAACTGTATGTCTGTATGTATATACGAGTACATACAATACTAATCAAATCAAAGTAAAATAACTTACTGTTCTTGGTACTTGATTGCAGTCTGGTCCATTTCGTCCTCCAGGACATTCACATGTAAAATCATCACCTCTGTCATTACATCTGTGTCCTTCTGGGCATGGATTGTTTGCACAGAAGTCAACCTAAAATTAAATGGTAAATTGAAACATTGCCATGTTTATATTGAATTAAAATGAACGATACAGAATAAACGAAATGCATTTTAAGATTTAATGTACCTACCAATCCGAATGGTTACAATATACAAGCCCAAAATTATTCATTAAACCTACTCTAATTTGTATACAGCAGCAATGCTGTGAGAAATTATTTATTGGCATCGAGGCACCGATGTGACATTCACTTTCCCAAAATTTAATTAAAATAGAAAACAATTTTGGTCAAATTCAATCGAACTATTGTTTAATATTATTTGTTAGAGAGCTTAGGGAGTCATTTATTCAAATAAAATCAATTTTGTCGTCGGAAACATTTGTAAAACAATTTATTGATGACAAAAATTGAGTTTTTCGAGAATATCCTTTGACAAAAATCTCCAATCAATAGAAAAACAAAAAACAAAAAATTATACCAAATGCGAATTGATTTACTATATCTTTGAGAACATTATGCTCCACCATTTTGTAAAGACAAAATAGATATGAATGTCACGAAATTTAATCTCAATTGTACAGTACATTCAAATTACATGGCAATAGGCTCAAAAATGGTAGAGTAAAAATTATTTGCATTTTTGTCGCCATTTTTTATTTTGTTACCATTTGGCAGATAGTTATTTCGAATATTTCTCAATTTTAAGTTTGCAGAGATTTATGGAGCATTCCAGACATTTCTTAACATTTAAAAAGGAATTTATGATTTTTTGATTTTGTATAAATTTTAAGCGAATACCGTTAGGGTTAAGTCTAGGTCAGTGCTGCCGTTTCAAGTTTTCGGAAGGTAACAATTTCTTGAAACAGAGAGTAGTATTTCTATTGAATGGGTAGTAGTATCGAAGTTTCAAAGTTAAAGAGTAAAATAAAATCAGATTGTCCTGCAGTAAGATCTATGTTATTGACAGTTGATAGCTGAGAGGGAGCTCTTGACGTGAGCATGGTTTACAACTAGAATTTACATTACCAATTTATACACTTTTTGGAGTAAAATATAAGTAAATATATAATAAAATAAAAAATACAAAAAGATATTATTATGGTTTGGGGAGTAGGCCGTACTACAGCCGATTTGTTGGCCAAAAGTGTTGGCCTGTGTGTGATACCGACTAACATGCAATATTTCACCAGATCCTACCCACTATTATACACAGCTTTGTATCCTCTTTGCTCCCCTCTCTACGTGTACATATACGAGACCAGAAAACATTACATAAATCATTTTAATTTACTTACTTTAATGTGACACCTTTTGCCTGTATAGCCTCGTGTACATTTGCATGAAAATCCACCAATATGGTCGCTGCATTGTCCACCATTTAAACATGGATTTGATTCACATTCATTGTATTCGAAATTGCAGAGTTCACCAGCAAAACCTATATATGAAAATAGCATAAATATAAAAAAAAGTCTACATAAATACATATGTATATTATTGGAGGTATGTGTATAGTATATGTATGTATAGGAGTGTATCTCCTATTGTGTCCAAGTTAAAACAATACAAAGTTGCAAGGGAGTAAATTAATTTCAAATTTATAAATCTCTGTATGGATATGCAATGTATTTTCATTGAAAGTTCATATATGTAGGGGTAGATAAATATATACCCAACGGGTTAGGGATAATAAATTTTTCCCATGATGCAACCAATTATTTATACAAAAAAAAATCATATTTCAAACAATGTTTATGTGAATTTTAGTAACTTTTTTAGTTTATGTTTTTGTTGCTTTAACGATTTTAAATATAGAGTTGCAATATTTCTGTTTATTTATAATAGGTAAATTATGTAGATAAATAATTTAATTAATTTTATAATGCTGATAATATCTGAGTGTATATGTACATAAATGTGTAATGTGGCTTTTTGTTAATTTAGAGCTTTTTATACTAATTTAATAAAGGGATACATTAAATTAAAGTAAAACAAGTTCCAAAATTATGGAGGGTATACATACATACAGCAATTAACGTTTCGGCTAAACGGAGCGATAAAGCAAAGTTAGCTGGATACTGTATTGACCGATTTGAGTTTTTCATTATATATTTTTTTTTTTAAATTGTCAAAAATTGTGCACTCGATACATTGCGATCTTAACTCTAGATTCTAGAATCGAACTAGAGAATTGAATACCATCGAAAAGACTCTGAATGACGGATATGATGAAAATGACATGATTACTATAATTACTGAACAAATGAGCTTTAACATAATTATGGACAGTGGGTCACTGATTGGTTTTTTCCTAATGGAACTCCCAGAATTAAATATATAAACATATATGTACACTAAGACCTCGATTTGCGTCGTTTCGATTTGTGTCGTTTTCGAAGTTCCGCCGGTTATTTTGCTGATTTTGGTGTGACGCATTAAAAGAATTCCTATAGAAATCCTATGTAATAGATTACTTCGATTTGCATCTGGAGAACCAATTAATGACGCAAATCGAGGTCGCGGTGTATATTATAACATCGCAAGGAGTCTATTTATTTAGTTCATTTCATTAGAATTATATTGCTTGTGGACCTGGGCCCACTGTTCCACTTCGTAAAACCGCCACTCGCGATGGCTAAAGTCAGTAAAGGAATATGTAAACTGTAATGTTATTTGCATGGCTTTATTTATAGTTATCGCAATCAAATCGGTAATTAATTAGTACCTAATGTAAAATTGAATTTAATTAAAGTGAATCTAAATGTCAAATGTATACCATTTCGAATGAACTAAAACTTTACCCAAATACAGATTTTATGCTGCACATATGCGAGTTATGTATTGTATGATTATGAACAATAGTTCTATACCTATTGTGTATGTACCAGAATAACTTGAAATACCGATATGTAAAATCTAAAATAATATAAACCATATCGTAACCATAGAATGTATAGCAGACGTTCAAAAATGTTATGCACGATAACATAAATTTCTGGCACACATTGGCGTCCCGCTTAGAGGCATCAAGATGATCTAAGTTATTTATAAAATTTAATAATTTCGATTATATGCCTCAGAATTATGGTTCTTGTCATTTCACAACATCTTACCTTCCACACACTGCAGTAATGTTGTTGTAATGTCGTTGGGCGCCCAAAAGTAAAAACCAATTTTATAGACAAGATGTGTTCGCGGCGAAGAAAAATTTCTACAAACATTTATAAACTCACTGATGTCATTTTGGAGAGTAATTTGAGGCATAAACGAAACCTATTTTACGTTAATGTTATACACCAACACAAGAAAAGCTATAAGCAGGAAATGATGAAAAATTCTCGCACACAAATACGCAAACTTTGTGCATTATACAAAAGTGAGAAATGTGATTAAAGAATACCCGTGTGGAAGCAATTGATATTGTTATTGATGTTAAAAACCGATTTTGGGCGCCCCAACAGCAACAGTAGTTTGTGAAATATTTATCTACATTACATACTATAATTTTACTCCATTGGCGTACGCCAATGTTTACAGAAATATTACTCCATAAGGAATTATACTGAAAGTCGATAGTACCAGTACCTCTAAATATCTAAACTAAATCTATATAATGTACATACTTTATATCTATACTAACTACATATCAGAGTATAGTTGTGTTGGCTGAAGCTATAATTTAATTGGCACAAGCTTAATCCACAGCGTAACTAACAATTTGAAGCGTGAAACAATTAAAAAAAAACGAAGAGAATTTTGAAACCACAAATAAAAATAGAAAAACATCGAAGTGAAAATCATTTCGAAATTATTATCTGATCTAACATTACTGGATGTTATGTAATCGATTAAAATGTTAATGAATATTTCATTACGTTATACGTAGAGATGTTGTTTACACTTAATTACACCTAACAATCAGTTGTTAAGCTTTTTATTTTTTATTTTTCTGTTCGTGGTTGTTCTATTATAGTTATAGGTACCGTATATATATATATATATATATATATATATATATATATCGTCAGGCACATACTTACTTACTACACATATAGCAGTAAAACGTTTATAATGAGCGTCTTCTAGCTTTTATCAAGCGGAAATTTTCACTAAAAGGAAATGTACGAAATTATATAAATCGAAAATCCTATGGTGCGACATACTAAAATAGAAAATCACTACACCAATTTTATATGTTAGCTGGGTTTTCTTGGTTAGATGGATAAATTTAATTTAGATGTTGTATATGTACAGTACATATATAGAGGATATAGATATGTACGGTACGGTATGGTATGGTGCCTATGTGAAAGACGGTAAATTTTCGTCGTCTGAATTTATTTTGCCCAAAAATACCAATTTCAGCAATATAACGACATTTACTTTGTGTGCCTACACACCTTATAAAAATAATAATTAACAATAATGCTTTACAAATGAATTGATTTAACTACCATATAAGACGTTGAATTATTTAAATTTAGATTTAGATTTTGAACGTTTTAATTTCAGTTCAATTACTCGTATACCGAAAGTTCAATGAAATATTAAAAATAAATTTTCCACAGTCCTTTATATAGGGGCGTGTCTGTGTCTGCCACTTCAATATTTCTACGAAGACAATGACTTTTGCTTAGATTTACGATTAGGAAATTCCAAGATCGGCTCTGGAAAGGTTGTTGGTGCGACAATTATCTACATACGTCAAAGACACTAAACAGTAAAAGACTCGACGTAATGACAGTTTACGATTCTATGATCACTTGAAAATAATCTCCATCAGCAAAGGACATTATTACATTAAAAGAGTTCCTTACCGGGCACGCTCAGTTCAAAGTGAACTTATACAGGATGATTGTAGTGCTAGATCCAACCTGCTAATTTTGCGAGGAACTATCAGAAACAGCTGAGCATTTACTATGTGACTGTCCAGTCGTATCGAAAAAGAGACAAAAGTCGAACATGTCGGAAATGCGTGACGCACCTTTGTCAACCATCCTAAGGTTTATTGATCTTCTGGGATGGTAGACCGGGGGGTGTTCAATGGGTCCATCTATCATCATCTCCTCACACTATATACTATAAAGGATATTATTTCAATTCGGAGAGAGTGCTAAATAAGCGTTTGCAGAATTTCAACCAAAATATTCCATTATTGATGGAATGTTCGCCTAATTTAAAAAAACTAACAGTTGTAACGTTAGTTAATGGTTTTGTCTACATACCTGGTTGACAAAAACACCTAAATCCATCCTCCTGATCAACGCATATACCATGTATACAAGGCGATGATTCACATTCATTTAAGTTATGTTGACATAGTGGTCCTGTATAACCTGCCGTACATGCACACCTATATTATTACAAATAGAGTGAAAGTCAATTAAAAAAACTTTTATTTTTGTAGCATATTTTATGAAGCTTGTTAGTTATGTACTTAGGTACCTATGCAATGCATTGCTACAACAACAAAAAAAACCTCCAACAAATTCCCAATGAAACTTAATTTACCTGAAATGAGTGGCATTGCCAATACATGATCCTCCATTCAAACATTCTGATGGATTACAAGGATCAGACTCAAATTGGCAATTTTTACCTGTGTAACCTGTAAATAAAGAAAATAAAAATAAACACAAATATAGGATAAGAGTCATTAACCCGGGAACAAATAATGTTCCATAAAATAAAATTGTGTATACCTATAGGGTATATGTAGTAGAAAATTTCTACTCAATATGTTTTGTCGAGTAACAAGAGCATAAATTTAATGTTAATTGCTTTTTTAGGATTACAACATGCAATTTTTATTGTTTTCCCTGATCCCATTTATGCCGTGCGCGGTACTTGGAATATTTTTTTTTATATTCATTTTTAATTAAAATTTAATTAAAAGTCATTGTTTATTGTTGAATTATTTTAAAGCATCAACATATAGCGAAAAACCGACAATTAGCATCATTTTTTATTTAATTCTTAAAAGTGTTCTAATTACCTTCATAATGTTAAAAAAACCATTTTTTTTTTGTAAATGAAAATTAATGATAATTCATAATTGTACATAATTGTATTTTTTCCAGCAGTAAGGTCCTTGTGATAAACATTTCATACATTTTTGAAGTATTTTGTCTCAAATATTAAAGTTCCTTCACAAATACATATATCCAAATATCAAATCCGCTCCAAAATTGGCCATCTATTTATATTCGTAGCATCTTGATGGTTATACTCTTCGGATAAAACAAACAAATGATTTCAATCTTATCAAATGTTTCTTTCTTCTTTTTCATCATAGGTCTTAGCAACTTTCTCGGCCATTTTAAATAACTTATAATCTAATAATTCTATCAACCAATCGATAAAATCAATTTGACAGTTTATTCCGACTTTGTCATGAAACATCTCTTGGTGTTTTAGGAAGATTTCTGTTTAGAGGTTAATCACAAGATTGCCGCGCGTAAAATACACGTCGATCGTATATATTCCGTAAAAGTACAACGCTCACCGCACACATATCTGGCAACTCTTTCAATAGAAAAACAAGTTCACTTTATCAAACGCTAACCCATATATAGAGAAAAAAGGGGAAATCACCTCAAATACAATTTCCTTTTGGGAAAAGCAAAAAGAGAAACCTCTAAATAGGCTTCACACGTAAAATTATGGTTATTTATTCTCATTTACGTACCGTTATCGACTATTAAAGTGATTTGTTTGGAATTGCCCTTAGAATACCAATTTATTAAGTAACACAAATGTATGGATATTTTATATATACATATTTCCGCATAAAATATATTTTATATAGGAGAATTGACTGTATTCTGATGGAGGCCATTTCTAAAATACAATATTTTCTGGGAGTACGTTCAATGTTCATGTGTGTGATCTATTATTTATATTTATAGAATGAAACCAATGCGGCCATTTTTTTTTTTTTTTTTTTTCAAAGTATGATAAAGTTCTATGTCATTATTACTCATAATATTCTCAACACGTTCTGTATGGGTTTCTTATTTTTGTATTTATTTCTATATACGTAGGTTTTTTTTTATATGTCCATATATCTATAAAATGATGTAGCTAAATTACCAAAAAAATATATTGACTATAGCATTTCTACAAAATCAACCATCCAACATCTTCATCCGAAATCCCCTTATTTCGTTCTGCAAATTGATAACCCATATAATCAACACAATTTGTTATGGACATTAAATGTACATATAAATAGACATTGAGTATGTATAGTACCTTCCCTACCTATATTCTCTCCCTCCCTCTCTCTCTCTCTTTTTCTCTCTTTTGAAGAATTTCGGCAACATAAATCAATCAATGATCTGGTATTTTATTCAACATACGCTTTACGAAAGAATTGGCGAATCAATTTTAATTAAATATGCCATATCCTTGGGGCCATCACAATTCAGGCCATACTAGAGCATTCAAGCATTGGAAGCATTCACCAAAAGAAAAAGAAAAAAGGAATGATAATCAGATGGGTATATATTGTCATGTTCAATACAAAATCAAATCAAATATGTATTCAGCATTTTGATAGTTTCTATTGTTCTTCGAATATTTTCCGGGTTGCGATGGCGGTAAGTCCATATCCCCTCCTTAATCAGTATATTCACCATTCACCTAACTATTATCGTTTTCTATTGTTATATGATGTTAAGGGTGTATGTAGAATTGTAGGTATGAAGAGACACATTGTTGTGTCAAGCAAAACTATTTCAAAATACCTCATATATATATATATATATATATATATATATATAGTATATACATGTATATATGTATATATATAATGAATATTAACCATTGATGTAGGAAAACTCAGTGTAATCTAGATAATGTCTGTACAAAAGCCCATTGCCGGATGGATGGATTGATTGTCTCACAGTTTTCATTCAATTATTTATCATTAATTTTGTTTCGAGAGTAAATTCCAATGATTTGTATAAAAGATCTAATTACACATCGATTACGAATTACATCATTAATTTCGTACGTACATATATGGGAATTAGGAAGACGTTTTATTTGTATAGTAAATTTATCACCACTTTTTGTGATTAGATAGTACATAAAGTAGTTTTAATATGGAAGGAGTGGTTCCTAATACCTAAATATACCACATTCAACCTGATTGTGATGCTTCGATCGAAAAAAATACTATCTACTTACCTTCATTTATCATTATTATTTGTTCTTGTCTTTTTCATTTCTATATACTTACACAATACACATACATAAGTACATATCATATTATTATTGTTATTTTATAAATATTTCCGTAGTTTATTATAATTAAATTATCTTCATCTTTAATTTGATTGTATATTAGTAAAAAGCATGGAAGAATTTATAAAAACCTCGACAAAAACTGTTAAAAAGCTGAGTTTTTCAGAATAAGTTCCTCTATCATTATTTGGTCAAAATTTCATAAGAATCTTGAGATAATTTAGAAAAACTTATTTTTTTCGTTCTTTTTTTCGTTTTACGACCAAAATCAAAAATTTGTTTTTTAAATTATTTAGAATTAAATGGATCTATAAATGTCTGGAACTAGAACTTTCTATAATATATATTTTTTATCAATAAACTTTGCGATTTGGATTTTATAGCCCTTTTTCCACTTCACACTGCCCTAACTTTTTTCCTATTGAACCTATATTAAAATTTGGATTGTACCTAAGATTTCATAATCAGTATGTATTATAATATTCCTGTAAATAAAGATTTTTTATAGCATGCATCAAAAAAATGCATTTCTTCAGAAGAACGTCGGTTGTGGTCGTCGGCGCACGGTTAGCCTTCTTGTACATCATGCAGAATCCATACACTTAATGTGTTTGCGTTTGTTAGGTAAGGAGCAGTTGCTTAATTATAAATATAGATTATTATTTAAATTTTATTATTATTTCAATTCCTATACTAATTCTTATTCTTATTATTATTTCTTCTTTTTTTTTCTTGTTTCTATTTTAATTTTTTAATTTTGTCTTTATTTGTATTATATTATAAATTCTAGGATTTAAGTTAAAATCATATTGCACTGGAGTCCATGAGCTCGATTTTCTCAAATTTACTAATAAATAAATAAACTAGTAGCAAACAATGTGTTATGCTATATCTCTAAGAACAAATTGCTTGAGCAATAATAATCGGTTACTTTTTACTTTTCAGAATATTTTACTAATAAACGGAATTTGATTCGATTCGCAAAACAGTATAATTCCTCATTTTTAGAGATACACCAACACATATTTAAAAAAAAAAAAAATTATACATATTTCAACTTCTGGATCAATAAAACATTCATCAAAATCCTAAATAGAAACAGAATTTCTGTTTAAAATTCAATAAAAATATAACATAAAAAAAATTATACAACAGACACTCACTTAATTGAATAAACTTTTCTTTTATGAAAATATTCTGTTTGAATTCAAAAAGGATTTTCCAAATGCGAAATTGATAGTCGATTTAAATTCACAAGAAGTCGGGCGTTTCCACCTATATATAGATATGTATATATAATATATAAAATAGATAAAGATTTTTCTCATTTATGTAGACTGTTCAAGCTTATAGGATTTTATATTGGATCGGGTAAGAAGACCATCGAATAAACAAACAGATAGAACGCTTTAAAAAGTCAAAAAAAAAAAAACCAAAAAAAAAGAAAAAGGAAAATAAGACGAGGGCCTTTTTCTATAAATTCCAATATAAAATATTGATTTTATTACCGATGAAAATTGTATTCAACAACTGATCACGTCTTTTCAGTCGATTCTATAACAAATTAATTTGTTTTTCCAGCCAGCTATCTCTCAGGCATTTTAAAGCCGAATATTTTCCAAAACCTCAGTTTATACCATTATATGGGTTATATACATACATACAACATACAATGTACCTAAACCTATACATATACATATAATACGTTGTGTTTTGTTTGTTTTTCTTGTGCCTCCGCTCACAATCTCGAAAAGGCTTTTTTTTAAGATATAGATTTTGTTATTACAAATCTAGTCACGTCTCTGGAAAGCTTCAATTTCTTATCCCCCCATTTTACCACAGAAAGATAATGTGTTTTCTTTCCATTTGGTAGTTCTTTTTTTTTAAATATCTTTTGTGAAAGTTTTCGTTTTTCATTCTACGTAGAGGTTTATTGATTTTTTTTTTATATATATTTTCTATTTTTTTGGAGGTTACACTAAAAACCAGTAGTAGGCAGGTTAGTTAATTGAATTTATGTTTATAAAATTTAAGTTTTATTTATTTATGTATTTCAAAGAAGAAGAAAGTTTAAAACACTACATTTATATTGCAAATGGTTCTCAAATTGTAATGCTGAATTCTATAATTTGAACGTCAAGTATTTCATTATGGACCTAATTTGATGGACGAATTTTTCCGTTGAGCTTGAGTCGAACTTGCTGTAAGCAATTTCTATTGTCGACCTAAAAATTAGTCAAAGACATATTTCTATATTTATTTATTTTTTTAGTAATATGTATTTTCATTTGTATCAGTCAGTTTTGTTCAAATATAAATTCAAGAAATACTAACAAAATTGAGAAAAGAAATAGTTTTCGATTTATTTATTTAACTATGATATTATTGAGGTATCCAAAAACCATAACTTATGAATCACACAATACGATCGATGATTTACGTTAAGTGTTTTTCGGATTTCTTTCATATTAGAATAAGATATAATAGAGCTAGAGCGCGATAAGAGATTATTACCAATTTCACTGTCTTTTGTATTTGTTGTCAAATTGTATGTAGAAAATCACGCGCCAATTATCGTTCAATTACATTAAGCTCGGACATTGCTTATTAACCGCTTGCCGTACGATTTTTTCTGACAAAAAACGGCCAATTTTAAAATCGATAACGTCATGTGAAACGCGTCAACTCGTTAGTAATTATTATTAGATAATAATTATTATTCGCCGGTAAAGTCAAAACGAGTTAACTCGAGATAGTAAGCTCATTTTTATAGTAAAATCATTTTTATTTTTTGTTCGATTGGCTTTTAGGGGCTGTGTTTAATTTTACATACGCCTTGAACGTACATTATGTCATTGGGTGTGTTAAGAGCTTTGCAGTAGCTAATATTTTATGCAATACATATGTATATTGCACTCATAAGTTCTAATTATGAAATTTGCACGTTCGTCACAACTGGACAATTTTTATCCACCATAAACAAACTCCCCTATATATGTACAAAAAGTTTTAAAACCACTGACATTCTATATATGATGTCAATTTATTTCCATCCTATATTACTGTGGCGCGCCATAGTGTTCCTTTTTGGTACTTTTGATTAAAAATTACTTTCACGACATGAATTCAAGGTTTATATTTTATATTTAAGTCATTTAAAATGTAAAGCGTATAATACAAGTATACAAATTTAATATAAGCAGATTCACAGGAGATTGAAATATTCTGAAAAGCGAAAAAACTGTTTTTTTTTCTTTTAAATTTTATTTTGCTCAATAGCGGTAGTTTATGATCGTAGAGGTAATACGTAATATTCTGTAAATTGCAATATAAAAATGCAATTTTAATTAAAAGTTGTGGAATTGTGGGGGGCAAGCATAAAATGTTTACATGCAGTTATGTACTCCCCCCATAAATAGTTTGTAAATATGTGTATAAAGATACAAAAAAGAAAAAAAATGCTTATTATTGTTATGCTAACCACAAAAATCTTAGTTTCAGAGTTCATTATTTACACGTTTTGCTAATGTAATGTAATGATGATTAATGAGCTCTCAGAAATAATTAAAGCTCTGGGAGGGAGTTACTGACTGCTTTAGTATTTTGATAGTAAAAAGATGTGAAACGTGCCACGAATTATTTATGTGAAGTACATAATGCTTCGAAATGTTATTATATACGATTGACAAACTTTTGCTGGAGAGTTATTATACATACACTATAGCACTTGTTTCAACGTGACTTTTTTTCCATCTTAGCTGAAGAAATATAATTAATTTGATTTAACCACCAGACATCTTTCTTTTTCTAAATAAGCTCGGATTTTAATTATTCAGTATGAATCGAAAACATTTGGTCCTAATGACTTCTTAGATTTGGACATAATTTTTTTTTTTTTTTTTTTTGAAGGGATAATACGCAGAACGGGAGAAACTTTCGGTATATAGAAGAAAATCGATTTCTTTTATTTCGAACATAAAAGAAAAAAGAAAAAAATTGTGTTCATTATACGAATTATGACAAAATTTCAAAATTTTATAATCCTAATGAGTTTTGATTACCATATAGTAGGTAGGGGATTCTATGATAAATACGTAAATAAAGTAAGTTTTTGTGAAGATATTTTAAAGAAATATTTGTAATTCAAATCCAAAAACAATTCGAATATTTGGAAAAATTGCACCAGTCTAATCAGCTACGTATTCTTAAGAAATTTTCAAATAAAACGCTCTCAAATTCCATATTAAATTGCGAACTGAAAAAAAACCACAAAAAATATTTAACGATAATTTGAAGTTCAGGGGAAAAGTCTAGAGAAAAACGAAGTGTATACAGCAATTATGAATTTGATAAATATTAGTTCTATCTAGAAATTATTAATTAATGTTTTAAATCAACATTTCGCCTCATTACCATTGATTTTACATATCCATACATATTTACTATGGAACATTGGAATGGATAAAAATTGTTAAAATTTGGAAAGCAAAATGAAGTTTTATTTTGAAAATTTTTAAATAAATAATAATCGACGAGATAGATTTAAACATCTACGAGTATACGTCGTTGGATTCGTGTAGCTATAATTTGCGGGTAGTCTTGAGGCTAAACTCTAATCGCTCCGATTTTTGAAAACACTTTTACTGATGTGATATTTTTGAAAGAGTATTTTTATAGAAATGTCTCACCATATTGATAGACGGTCGGCCAAATATTTTTTTTCTAATAGATATTCAAAACAGCTAACTGGGAAAAAAAACAGTTCTCCGTAGAGATGCTTCCGTAGTTTAGAAGAATTTTTATTAAAAATCTAAGGGGAATGTAAGGAAAAACTGGAGAAATCTGAACCAACAATTTTTTTTTCCGAATTTCATAAATATGATTTTAAAATTAATAATTTTAAATCGATTTGTGAAAATGCCAAATGATTTGTATAGAATTTCACATGTATTTCTACACATTTACTATGGAATGGAACGCATAAAAACTCCTTAAATACCGTTAAAAAAAAAATTGAAAAAATATTTACTAAACTTTTTGGTCTACTAATTAAATCTTCATTTTTGTATTCTCTATAATTATATATCAAATTAATTTTATTTTCTACCGTGAAATATTAAGGGGCGTTACAAACTCCAAAGTTTTAATAACCATTGATGATGCGCTCATACGGGTATAGGGCATAAAAAATATTCTTTTTATTACATAGCCAATGCGTACACATTAAAGATTTCGTTATTTAAAAAATAAAAAAATGGCTTTTATGTACAGAATTTTTAGCAATTACGATGTTATCAATCATTCCCCGATATTTATACTAAAATTAAAATCAAATTTGATTTTGTCATAAGCACACAACAGAGAAACATCCAATCAATATTTATTAACATTTGCTGATGTACGATGGTGATAAATGGTCGCTAAACAGTCAAATTGTTTATGGGGATGTGATAAATCGAGTGTGAAGTCAAGGGCAAAGACAATTTCTGGCATTTAATTGAACTGTCGTATGTGTTGATTTTATTAAGGTTGGTTTCAGAGTGTTTTTTTTTTTATTATTATTATTATAATTTAGGAAAATGTTTACAGATTTATCATTAACCTATAGCAGCAAATAGGTGTCAGAATCATTTATTAAAGAAAAAATTGCGACAAAAAAATAAATGTTGATGTAAAGCAATTCAATTAGTATTGTAAGAATCTGTCGGTAGTTAGATTATATAGATTCTACAGTAATCTATCCTATTACGCGGTATTTGTATAATGCTGTTTCCATAAAACGTGGTTAAAGTTTTACGACACTCCCTCCTATCCATTTCCATAATAACGCGGATTTGTACAACAAGATTCCAACAACTTAAAATTATCTATGGTGCATTAATTTTTTTTTGTCTGTAAATATTAAATTTATTGCAGTTGAAATTCCGGGAAATTCCCTTTTTGTAGCGAATGCACATCATGTTTTTTTAATTTCAGTTTTTAGTGGAACCAAAAACCGAAAGTGGAACCAAAAAAGGGAAGTGAAAATTAAAAGGTTGGAGTTGGAACTTTGGTTTTAATTGATGGTAGAATTACTAATGAAGTTAATTTTGATGTTTTTAAAAATAATCTGAAACAAAGTGTCCAAAAATTGGACATTTTGGGATCATTTAAATATTACCAAGATAATAATCGCAAACATACAGCCGAAATAGTTCGACTTTTTTTGTTGTACAACTGCTCTATAATGATAAAAAGTCCAGCCGAATCATCTGACATCAACCCCATTGAGAATTTGTGGGCTTATCTGCAAACGGAAATTTTTAAGATACCCAAATATTAGGCTCTAACATTATTTTTTTTTGAATTTCCAAAAAAATCCAATCTCGCCCTTTAGACTTAATTTTGTTATCTGAAATTGTACAGGATTAGGCTGTTTTTACACATACCCATTATTTATTCTAATTATCTACCAGCAGCGGAGTACACAAAATATAATTCTTTTACAGACGTTAGTTTGTGTCGAATTGGAGTTTAATAAAATGAAAATTCTAAATTGCGCATGCTTCAATTACGACGGGAATACACAATTATTGTATAAAATTAACTCATCACATAGTAATTATAGTAATTTGTGTAGAGTGATGTGCTTAAAATCCTAAATAATGGTAATTATCATAATACATTTATCCCAACGTTTCGATTTGAAAATTTTGAGGATATTGCATTTAAAAAAAAACTCCATGTGTATTATAAACTATAAGGTAATGTGTTTTCGATATTAGTGGCAGTGCTGCCAGCTAAGATATTTGCTCTTGACAAAATTGCTGTTGAATAAGTACGCATGGAATTTGACAAATTGGAACAAAATAACAGAATTTCAAGAACGGGGGAGTAATACATGTTTGAGAACATTATTAGGTACAAGAACAAATAAAATTGAATTGTTGAATAAAATTGAATTGAAAATTGAAAAAGAATTCATGTTACTTCTTGCCAGACAGTTCAACTATACTAAGTCTAAATGCCAAAATACATTTGGCAGCCAGCAAGTCAATGTAATTTTACAATTTAACGATTAATATATATGGAAGTGAATTTCGAAATAACAATTTTGAATTGAAAAATTGATAGTTACTATGTATGTATATACAATTACAATTGGAAGTGGTGTACTACATGCTTTATTTTTAAAAAGATTGTCAAATAAAACAGGATCCTGACCTGAATACCAAATT
Organism: Platyura marginata; assembly: GCA_026745375.1. Classification (NCBI taxonomy): domain Eukaryota; kingdom Metazoa; phylum Arthropoda; class Insecta; order Diptera; family Keroplatidae; genus Platyura; species Platyura marginata. Next base: position 4,886 of record JANSTT010015963.1, on the reverse strand, counting down.
AATGTTACATTTTTATTGGAAATATTGTCTTACTTTCGAATAGGGAGTGTATAGAGTAGAAAACGCGACGCCGAAATTGGAAAAATCTACTACTAGAGATAGTGACTTTATATATTGTAGACTATGAAGCGTTGTTATATATATATATATATATATATATATATATATATATATACATTTATGTATGTACATTGCTATACATTCTTTTCCTACATATAAAAACGTACACACTTACATTATGTATATATTACACGTACAGAAAGGTACACACAATATATTTAGACTTTTCTTTTATCTTTTCTTTTATTTATATTTCATTTCATTTAAAATGCCTTGGGAAACAATGAATTTTTTATTCTCTTTGATATTCAGTTTGAAATATTCATTATATTTTTTATTTTGTTAATGTCAATATGTGCCTATATAGCCGTATGACTATTATTTGTGCAGTTATTTGTTTATAAATGTCACACATTGTAATTATTGACCAATGTATGTACATATGTACAGTACATTCCCAAAACACAGTGTCACACGTAAGATAGATTGATCGAAAATTAATTTTCTGTAGATGTCACAATCTCCTATTATATACAAAAAAAAATTTCTTTGAACTTAAGTCCTCTTTACAAACATTGCTAATTTCTGCATTGATAACACCCCATAGAAATCATCAGAAACATTTAATTGCTAATAAGTTTATGTCTAAATAGCTAATAAATGAACCAACAGAATGTCGGTACAAATGCCGAAGGGCCTTTCTGTGTACCATAGCATGCCCCTCAAATTATCCCTTTGAACGTGTACAAATTTCAACAATACAATTTGACGCATTCTTATTTGATTCTTATTAGAAATAATCGCAGATTATAGAATTATTTGATCAATTCTAGTGGATTATTGTTACCTATAGTAAATATTCTCATATATTTTGAGAAAATGTTGTTATTCAACTTACCGTATGGACATAAACATTGGTACGAATTGCCTTCATGTCCCTGTGATAAATCTACACATATTCCATTGTTTGTGCAAGGACTGGGAGAACATGCATCGATTTCCTCACAATGTGATCCAGCAAAACCTGTGCAACATTGACATTCATAGCCTTCCTGAAAATATAAATGAAATGGATATTAGAATTTTTGTAATTGCCTCTTGCATAGGAACATAATATTTGTGATCTCCGTGTCTACTATTCAGTATTGAAGTATACTATTTGGGAACAGAGGAATAGGAAGTATTTTACAACGTTCCATTAATCAGAATAATGCATTTGTAAATTATGGAATCCTTTAAGTTACATAATTTGGCATAGCATAGAAATCAGTTCATTCTAGATTTTAATTAATCAGTCCATTTTTAAATTAAACATTTTTGACCCGTTACTTAAATATACTTAAGCTACTTTTACGTAGTGTAGGTATATATAAAAATCTTTTGTTAAAAAAAAACTTAATTATAGATAAGATACTTTAAGTTTAAGGAAAAATTAAATTTTCTCTACTTAAGTTAAAATAACATTTTGATATCTCGGCTTTTAAATGTGATAGATAGGGTGGTATTGGACCAAAAAATACAGTTCGAGTTGTAATTTTTATATCAAGAAAAATCCATTAACCTTCGAGCGGGCGCGCATTTTATTTTAACACGAGCGAGCGCGCGCCGTAAATTTAACGTCATACCGTTTACAACAAATATTAACTATTTTATGATAACATAGAGTTAGGTAATTATTAATAATAAAAGAAAAATAGTATTTGAGATTAAAAAATATTTTATTTACAAAACTATTAATAAACAAACATAAATAAACAAAAACACAAAAAAACAAAATTTTTAAGTTCGCCGTAAATTTTACGGCTACGCGCCCGCTCGAGGGTTAATTAAACTTAACTTATTAGACTTATTTTAACTTTTTGCCAAAGATTTTTCACAACAATTTTGAAAAAAAATTAAATCATGCCTTTAATGCTTCTAGTTGTCCGATATGATAATAAACGGGAAGGAAAAATCCAATGATTATTTCACTGAATGCCAAATCGAACATTTACAAAATTGTTAGGGTGGATTTTGAAAACTATAATTAATTTTAATAAATCGAGGAGAATTTTTTACACGACAAAAACTTCATTTATCTTCAATAAGTTTAACAAATTAAAGAATTAACGAAATCCACCATAAATTCATTTTTATAACCTATCCAATCCATTTATATTGTATTATATTAGATAGGTATATACATACATATGTAATATATATACATATATATAGAACATACATATATACATATATGTAGTTTGTAGTAGAATAGCTTATAAGCGTACGCAAACACAATATCATTTCGGTTCCGTTCACAAAGTAAGCTGACCATTTAATTTCGATTGAACACAATTTATTAGAAGAGAGAGAGAGAGGGTGCTTGTTCAATGTTCATATTATGTACTAGAGGGGGTTGGGGTGGAGTATACGGTCTTTTTGCTGAAACACTTTTTGACTACAATGCTGGATAATACCTATTATAGGACAACGATAAAAGTCAATATTTTTCCAGGTGACTTAATCTTTAAAATCGAGATAATATTGATTCAAACAATGGATATTTGAAGAATTGATTCAATTTAGAAGTGGTTTTCAAAGCTCTATCAATATACCTACCTTTTATATACAAATAGCTTGAAGTAATTCGTGTGGAATAAATATTCTTTTATCTTAAAAATTGATTTATATTTAGTAAAAAATGTTTTAAATGAGATTTTATTATTCACGAAATTTGTTTGTGAAATATTCTATAGTGAAATTTGTGGAAAATAATGAATTTTTCAAATTTTTCCTTCAAAATATAAATTTTGGTGCGAAATATATTCTAATAAAGAGTCTACATTTATATACATAGATGCATTAGCCTGTAACGTCCCTGCAATAGCCGTCACATATTTGTCTTGTTTTTTTTAAATTATTAAATTGTAAATTAATTATTAACTTTATATCTATACTTTGTAATACGAATGTGACCTATTTTCCCGTCCCATCCATATAATAACACATTTTGATGAGCTAATGAAACAGTATGGGATTGGCTATTTTGCATGGAGGAAGATTAGACATAGAGGAAATGTTATGCTAATCGTCGAAGCAAGAAGCTATTAAAATATTAAAACCTAAAAAGAACACAGCGTGACATGCATTTACATAATGCAATAAATAAGCTGAGATACGCCAAACGTAAAGAAGGAAGAACATGGCCGCATTCTACATTCAACCAGGAAATTTGGATAAGTAGAATAAATAAAGCACGTGCCAACGATCCTTTTCCTCATTCCTATAAATTAATTAAAGTAAAGTAATAAAATGTTTCTTTTTTTATAATTTTAGGCATTGTGGTCCTTTATACCGTTTTACCTTGTCTATGATCTAAAAAAAAACAAAATTCACAATCTATGAAGTCAAAAAAAAAAAAAAAAATCTTTAAAAACGGAGAAGAAAAGATTTCTTTTTTAAAATATGATTCAAAAAACAAAATAAAAGCAGTTACTGACTATTCTAAAATACATAAGGTTGATTTTAGCATTGAAATCACTGATCCATTGAGTGTATCCCCCCAAGTGTTAAAATTCACAAAACCCTCAATCCGATACAACACTGTTTAAATTTTTAAATTCTATCTCTTGTACATAAACAACTATGATAAGCAAATCTAACATTACATCATATTAAAGTTTATATATTCGTATACAATATTCATAGGCATGGTATGTATGTATACCTACAATATGTACAAGAAAATGTCTCATATGTACGCGAGTCGAGTACATTATTATTATAAGGATGCCTCTCTACTACATAGAGAAACATGAGCTTTGTTTGATATGCAAAGTGCAAAATACATACTTTATCTAGGGCATAGATGTAAAACAATATAGCTAATTTAAATAAAGGATGCATTTTGATATAATACTCTCTGTATTACTTATGCTTATGTATTTACTGGTACTGGGTAATGTATAAATATTACTCACCCTAATAAAAACATTTTCCATTTCGATTTAATGTACATATACCAACATATACAATATATGTACATACCATACATACATACCATACACAATTATAAAATAAAAACACTCACCATAGAAACATTTGAATAGCATATCCCTTTTCCTGAGCAGTCAGCATTTTCGCCGCAATTATCAGATTTTACTGTCACTTTAAGTCTTACACATTGCTGACCCCATAATTCCGAAACCACTACAAAAATAAAAAAAAATAAAATAAAAAATTAAACAAAAGTTAAAACAACCTCTAATTTATAATTTAAAAAAGAAATAAAATTATTACACTAAATATATACCTACCAATTAGCAAATTAACACCTTCGGTTAGGTCCTTATCATATAGAGTTACTAGTTTTTTGCCATCGACCACAAGCGGTGTTATGTCCAAAAGGACACCCTCGGTGACATCACAATGTTCATGGCCAGGTCTGGTAACTTGATAGACAGCCGTGTTTGCTTTATGTAAGCTGTTGGTGGGTTGGTTGAGTGTAACCAAGAAAATAGACGACATGTGAGTTAATATAATGAAGTTAATGAAATAAATATTTTGTTAATGTTTTCCACACACACATACAAATATACATAATAAATATACGGACATAATGAAAAAAACAGTCAAGTAAATAAAGGTGTAGGTAGAGGGGAATTTATTCTACAATTAAATTAAAACTAACTTAAAAAAGGATAATCTTGATAATATAATATGTACCACTATCCCTATAATTAACAGTATGACATATGACCACACACTATACTACAGGTGGTGTGGAAATAAAAGTGAACGAATTCAAATTTAAATTTTGTCCGTTTAAATAATCATAGCAAGGTGTG
>JANSTT010015952.1:0-21375 GCA_026745375.1 Platyura marginata | reverse complement strand
AAAATAGACAAATACAAAGTTGGAAATAATAAACAAGTACTCATACGGGTATATTATAATCGGCGTAGCCAATTTTTCCTTCTTTACTGGTTTTTTTTTTTTTTTGAAGTTTTCATTCGGTGTCGGGGCAATGTACGAAATTGTATGAGACGCAACAAATTCAAATTCAATTCAATATGAATAAATATATTGTTAATTAATTCGATATAAATTTGTATTCAGATATACAGCGGTAAGATATGTTTCTAAGACGGTAGGTACGGTACATTACCTATTTCTAATAATAATTAATTAACTACTTAGATTCTTCTGATATTCAACTAAGTATAAGGCACATATTTTCAATCTGATTAGCATAAATCTCTCTACAAATTTTCTCAAGCACAACACGAGGAACCTACTTCAATTGCAATTAGCAAATGGTTTTTCCTTTGACGTGATAATTAACATGTATCATTTTAGATGGTTTTAGTTGTTGGAAATATTTGTATATGTATGTATATGTACATTGTATATAGTTAGTTACATACATTGATCATACATATGTAATAATTTGTACATATTTGTATGTTTTATAAATCCAAACCACCTGACTATCTATCTTTATATATTATGTTTTAATTAATTAATTCAATAATGATACATCTTTGATTAGATATTATTTCAAAAATTCTTATCTATACGTGCTGCAGTGCAGTAAATTTATTTAGGATAATTCAGTAAGATATAGTTTGATCTAATTAAGTAATTTACCCCTCAATCAATTCGTGTATGTTGCTGTAGCATTAAGCCCACACTAAAGTACTGTATATATATATATATATTTATACTTATATAGTGATACGAAGACGATATATGTATGTACATAAGTAGGTGGTGTATTTATTTCGTTAGATGAATTTAATTGTATCTATAGAACTTAATTTAAAGACGAATAAGTTGAATTTTGTTTCGGCATTGGTAGGTATATTTAAAAGCAAATGTGCAGAGATTATTTTAACAGTATACTTGTTAAATATTTAGACGTATATTTAGTAGGTAATGTAGTGCTTTAATTAATGCTAATTATGTGTTTTAGATGTGATTATCCGTTTGATTAAACATTTTGTACACATTCATATTTCCACTTCTGAAATACTAGATAACGTAATTGTTTATTCATTTGATTTGTGTACTCAGCTAATTTAATTATTGTGTCTGTACTGTACATGTATAATATATACATAGAGTCGCACATAGTATTATATTATAAAATAAAATAAATTTTAACAAATTTTCATATTGTTGGTAATTCCAATTAGTATACCTACATTATTATTAGTTGATATTTGTTTTATAATTATAAAATTATGGTTTTTGTTAAATTTCAAACAAAATTCAATGATGAAACAATAATAGACATTTTGAAATACATTTTTCCAACTAAAGTAATCAATGCATTTAAAATGAAATTTAATTTATGCAAATTGGGTATGGGAAAATTTTGTGTATGACTCGGCTGTCTCACTACTGAATTGAAGTCTTTAATTATATTTGCATTATTAGTTGAACTAAATAATTAATAAAAAAATTCAATTAATTCAACTTTAATTAATGGGAAAAAAAACTCCCCTATTGCCATCAGGGAAAAAATCTTAATTTTTACCTTCAAATTTTGAATTTTTTTTTTGTAATAGCTGTACATTTAAAATTTTAAAGTAAGAAGATTTTGTCGAATTTATTAACCAAATAAATAAATTCAATTATCTAAGTATCAATATAAACAATTGCAGAGTTTTATTATGACCATTATAAGGATTTTACATACATTAAATTGTTGATTTATTATTTATTATTGGTGAAAAAAAACGAATATTATGTAATAGGTATACCTACTAAAAACTTATACATAACTATTATATAAATCACCCTGAAGTTGATAATTACAAAATATGATTATTACTTAATTACAAATAATATAGATAGAGGGCTATATTACTGACTATATAAAACTCAAGAGATATACACACAAAAAAAAAAGTTTAATTAACCATAGCCCAAAAGAATGTACAAAAAATGATAAGAAATAATTTGCCTCCTTTCTTTTTACACATAAAAAAGGATATTTTATCTTTTCAATCGTCGTATACAGACTTGAACTCTACTAAATCTAGGCTATTCATCCCAAGCTTATTAAATTGGCCACAAAAAAAAAAAAAAAATTATATAAATACGCGTTCGTTCAAACAAAATTAACCCAATGAAATTGACCACAAAAGTAATTTCTCTTTTGGCAAGAAAGTTTAATTACATAAAAACCATTAAAGGTTAATTTTCATATATTTTTTGCTTAAATGAAAAGAGTAAAAAAAAAATAAGGAGATCCTTAAAAAATTGTGAAGATACACGCAAATATTCTTCTATATAATTTCAAAGTTTTAATTATTAAAAAACTTCCTTAATTAAGAAGATGGTATTAAGATTGCTCTAATATGATGATGCTGGTGACTTTACCAAACAGATAGAGCTTTTCAAAAGATATGCTTTTATAATAATAAAATGATGTAATCATGAATTCTGAACAAATAATTATATTTCTTATATAGTAGAAATGTTTATGTACTGTAGATTATATTATAAGTGAACTAAGAGGACATTTATGTACATTTACTGCATACCTTATGTATGTATTTTTTTTGGTCATACTATGTATCTGTAACGACCTCCTCGGTCATCACATTTTTTTTAACTTTCTATTTTGAAATTATTTGTATTAAAATTCAATTTGTAATTCTTTTTTTAAATTTTACGCTTTGTATTTAAAATGTTAAAGTAAATTAATCCTTAGTTTAAAATTCACATCATTCAAATATATCCCTACTTCCGCTTAACCATTCCAACCGAGATCGAAATTAAACGAAGGAAGAAGAAGAAGTCTGTTGTGGAAGTATGTAACTTTATCTTCTTCGTTGTCGAGACGATCATATCGCTACTTGCTAGTATGTAATATTATCGCCTCGCCATTTTTTTTGTACTAGATTTTCTGTCATAATTATAAACTATTGTGTAAACCCACCTTTTTTTGATGTTTTATTTACGGTGATAGAATTTTCAAAAGTTGTTTTTAAAGAGCATTTTTGCAAAAGTTTTTGTGAAATGTTTGCGTTTCCTTTTACTCTCAGTGATAGTAGCGAAGAAGAAAACGGTGAATATAGTGTCCAAGTTGAAAAGAGACGTTTGCGCCATTGTTACAGTCCTCTTCAATAAAACGATAAAAGGTAAAAACACTTGAATTGTTGGTGTGTTCTAATTTTTGCCCTAGAATTGAGGTTGTTATAAAATTTTTTGAAGAACTTTAAAAAAAGAAAAAAACTTAAATAATTAAAAAATTAGTATAATATTATTTATATAAGTTAAAATAAAAGAAAAATATAATTAAAAATATTACTTACATGATTATAATGAAATATTTAGCGAACAAAAACCAAATGTCACATACACACGACCAACAATAAACAATCGTCGAAATGGCGACACAATCGTCCGGCGATAATGCTTACATACTACCACATCGACGATAAATAGACGATCGTCGCGACGATAAATAGACGATCGTCGCGACGATAATGTTACATACTTCCACTACTGGTCCGACCATTGGAAGCGAATGGTTACGGTTATTTTAACGCATTAGTTTTAAGCAATTGTGTAAAAGTGCGTACTATAAAAAAATAAACCAAATTAAAACTAAACTAAAACAAAATTAAAACTAAACCAAAACTAAAAATATAAAAAAACTAATATCAGTGTTCAGTGACGTTACAAAGAAAGGAAGCAAACGGAACCAAAACCTACGTAACCAGACATCCCATTCACGTTCTTTAAAATAAATTTCAAAGGTACTTTTATATATTTAAGCTTAAAAAAGATTGTAAGTGACGGCCGAGAGCCAGGCGTTAATTACATATCAACCAGTCAGTTTTTAATTTCATCTCTATAAGCCATACAAATAATCTCTGGATGATTTTAATTTTTTAATTAAAAATCTCTCAAAACCACCCACTACAAAGACATTTCGATACTTTGGCTGTAATATTAAAAGCATCAATTCATATAATTACATTTATATAATACATGAGATGTAAGTAAGTATAAGTATCTACATACATAGGCACTACCTACTTTTAATATAATAAAAAATACTCAGCAACAGCTCTTCTGGAGTATGTACTCACCATCATTTGGATTAAAGTGGTTTTTTATTAACTTTTATAGACGATTAAGTAGATAAATACTCATAATAAAGAAACCCATTAAATGAGAGGTGGGTAGGTATATCGTCTGTACGTACATGTATGGATATCACCTTTATCCAAATGACAGCAGCTTATCATAAAATGTCCTTCTAATAACGACACTTCCTATACGTATTCATATATGTACGGTTCCTATTAAATTCATCGCTTAAAGCTACAATAAAAGTTCACATACAAGATATATATTATCTTCCTTAGCACACATATCCATACGTTTATACATAATATAAAAGAGATAGATACTTAGATATAGATATATATATATATATAGATATACCTACCTACCATGTATATATGAAGTAGGCTTAATCAGGGCCGCATCTAAATATTTTACCATTTAATACCAGTGCGTCCCCTATGCGTTAGAAGATCTTATTTAGATATCAATAACTAAGACATCAGAGTGGAAAATTGAAGGAAAGCTCATACGTACAGTTCGTCATGTATTGAAAATAAAATATTATACTCGAATATAAAAAAAAACCATAGCGAAGATAATTAATTGGAATAAAATATTCTTAATGGTCCGTTGGCGAGCCTTTTTCGTTGTTTCGTTTGTTGCAGTATCTACAAACAATAAATTTTTACGGTTAAATAAAAGTCACTGTCATAAAAAACAAAATTGTTTACATTGCTTGAGATAGTGCAGGAGTAGATATTACTTGTTTAGCTCGATTCGGGCCTGGTCGCTTAATGTTAAGGAAAAGCTCTTTATAGAAGTTTAAGCGATATGATCGAGAAAAAAAGAAAGTTTGTTTTGTTTCTGCCTGTTAACAAATCAAGTGTATGTAAGTGCCGCTTTCTTATACCCAAAGGAAAATTGAAAGACCTTTGTTTGGTATATAGATACATGTATAAATTAAGCAGTCAATAATAAGGTTAAGGAGACATTTATGCGTCGCTTTTCGCCATCAAATTAGCGATTGGTACTTCATTTTTATTTTTAATGTCACATAACAGTGTGTAACAACGAATAATTTCGCTGACGTTAACTAATACCATAATATGTAGTATGTACGAGTATTATACGCTTTTTAATGGGTTATTAAAAGACATAATAACATTTACATATAAATTATGGGAAATAATGATATGTATGTTTATCAAAATGGAGTAAAAAAACGACATAACATAACCCATGGACTATTTTCAAGTTGTGGGCCAGCGCCTAAATAAACATTTGTGAAAACGGCTGAAATTTCAAAAGAATAATGAAGTTTTTAATAAATTGAGTATTGAGTATTGGGTGTGATTGATGCACCTCGACCTATTTAGATCTATTGTGCCCCCCCCCTTCTAACTTCTATCTTCATGGAGCCACTCCATTATCTAGAGTACGTCCAGTTTCCTTTAGGAATTTTAGGATCTTTAGTGGATTTAGGGATGGATGGTCCCTCTCGGCTAGGCAGTACTCCCCAAGGTGATCTCTTCTTTTGTGGAAGAGTGCTCATCATTCCGTGATGAGATGAATTGGGGTTTCATCTGTTTCTTCACAGAACCTGCACGTGCCGCTTTCTTCCAGACAAAGTTATATTCTTTTACCATTTCGTCCTTAGGTGCTTCTAGTATGTGGTTGCTTTTGAAGAAAATATTTCGATCTGATTGACTGAAATTGTTATCTCTATCTGCTCCTCCCCTGCTGATACGTATCAAAGTCTCCTTTGCCGTTCTTTCTATTACCAGGTGCAGAATCACCTCCATGGCTGCTGAAGGGCAGGTTCTCATAGTTTCTGTCATACATATTTAATAAATACTAAACGGCTAGATATACCAGATTTCTAATAGATTGTTTCGTATTCGTACCAGCCTAAGGTTTAATTTGAGTGTAGTCTTGAGGTTATATTTCGATTCCCTGATTTTTTTAAAATCTTTTACTGATGTAGTGTTTTTGGAATTAGATTTCTATGCAAATGTTTCACCATATAGATGGCTAGGCGGTGAAATATTTTTTTCCGGATAGATATTCAAAGCATCTAATTGAAAAAAAATAGTTTTCCAAACAATGGTTCGTTCATTAGTTTAAGAAATATGATTTCTTTAAGGAACTTCCATCGAAGGTATAATTGGGAAAATATCAACAAAAATTTTTTTTTTTCTGAATTCCATATATTTGATCTTAAAATTGATAATCTTAACGTTTAAAATCAATTTATGGATATTTTCAATTATTTCCAGTGATTTTTCATATGCTAATCTGCCATGAATTGCTCTAACAATTTCTGTCAAATTGGTGACAATGAACTTTCGGTTTGAGAAACTTTAATTTGCAGTGAGTTCTGCTGTTAAACTTATCAATGGATAAAACTAACTCGAAATTTGTGCTATTCTATTCATTTATGTATGCACATATAGATTGTTCCTTTAATAATAAACAGTCTTTATTGGGTAGATAACAACTGAAGCAAAAATACAATAAATTGTTTCTATACTTAATATAGAATCTAATTAGCACTAATCCAATTCTTACTAACCATTTTACACTGAAACATTCTCAAATTAATTTGTGCAACTAAGACCAATATAATTGCACTTTATTCCACCACATGAATGGCTACTGTAGTTTTCCAAGTTTCACTGTTTGTTGCTAGGACACTCTATCCAGTTTTATCTTCATTATTTCTGTTATTTGGTATTTCGGATTGTGTTATACCTACCTATCTATAATACATAGAGTATTATATATATTTATATATATATACATATATATATACATATGTTTATGTATATATACTGAACTATTTATAATCCGATTATATGGTTCGTTAACAACAAGAGCTTAAATGCATTTACCATTGTCATTCAGAATTATTATCATTCCAAAAGGATGTTTATTTTGTTTGAATTGCAGGATCGGCAATATTATTCCATATTATGTACAATATCTATACCTACATAGGTAAATATCTAGATACAAATGTAAGATATAGAGGTAACAATAATCCAGCTATTGTTTAAGGAGAAAAAGCACAATAGGTGGAATGGTGGGATGCTACCCGTTCAGTTGTCATAGCATCGTCATCGATATTAATTACACTTTATGAACATAAATATTGGAAGCCGTTTTAAGAATGTTGATGAATAAATTATTTCTGCTAAACTTTAAATGCGGCAAACCTATTTTGATTCTCTCATCACTATTAAAATATCTTATACGACCCGAAACAAGTATAGGGAGCGAATAGTATACAAAAGTTCAGATTGAATACAATGGAACATGATTTATGATTTGCGTGCAATATCCTTTTACTTATACTCGTATATACAGGGGAATTCTATATATGGGAGCTATTGGCTATATATAAGTATGTACCGAAAAAAGGAAAATTCAAGTTTAGTAACATGTTAAAAGAAAACGCGTTATGACAGGGATTATTGACGAAGGCTTTTGGTTCGTAAGATTATCCGGTCAATTATCGTTCACAAGTTATCGTGGCATAATTTATTGTAACGATTACAGTTATGACGTTCTTTCTTATAGAAAACGTTCAATGCCTGTCGTTACCGAATATTGCTGTATAGCAATTATCGTAAACAGCATTATATTTTGGCAGTTAGATACACATGGTGTTTGTGTAGTCATTTCCTTTTTGGAAAATTCGGCAATCAGAATTAAATATAATAATTTTTTATCATATTTGCACGTAAAGAGAGTTTAGTTACTTTTGTAAATGTCCTACCGCAAATTACCCGACATAATTAATTTTTATTAGGAACATCTAAAATAAAGTTTTGATCCAATGCTTATAGGGTTGGATTTGCTTTACATTTTTGTTTCATATCAATTTTCGATATATATATATATATATATTTTAAGTATTAGATGATGCAAAAGGGTGCCTCAGGAAATGGTCGAATCTCACTATTGCATAGAAATCTTATCCGGATCAAAAAGGTGCTCCAATTCTTAATCAACAGTTATTTTGATTTCTTGGTACACCCAGAAGTTTATATTTTAATTTTACTAGAATTTTACTAGAATTTTACTAGAATTTTACTAGAATTTTATCATGTTTTACTAGAATTTTACCAGGATAATGAAATAAAAGTAAAAAAGAAAACTTTTATTTATTTTAATTTTACCATGATTTTACTAGAATTTTACCTTGATTTTACTAGGATTTTACCATGATGTTACTAGAGTTTTAGCATGATAGTCAACAAAAAGGAAAAAAAGAAAACTTTTTTTTAAATATTCTTCTCAAATGAGAAGTTCCTTAATTCATTTACTGAACTTTTCCTTTAAATTTGATCTGATGTCAAGAGTTAGTAAAGTTTACTCCAAGCACAATTACAATTTATGAATAAAATCAATTTGCAAAGTCATACATACATATATACATACTTTATATGGAAAAAGTTTTTCCACACCAAGTCCACTTCTATAGTCATGTGCAATTCTTATTGATTTGACCTCACTTCCGTGTACAAATATATTTTATATATATTTTTGTAATATTTAATAATGTATGCACAACTCAACCAAATGTTTATGTATTTTACACATCCATTTATATGGTATATGAACAACACATAATATAAAACTCGACAAATAAATCCAAGAAAATTTTCTCAGATATATCCAAGTATGTACTACTCATGTCAGTTCATTGCATGAATAGAATAGTAAATAGCTGGCGAACAAAAGTTTTTATTCGAATTTTTTGGACATGGCAGAACACAATTTCTGGTTTTATGGGTAATTTTGCAAATGCATATTTAATACTAAATTAGGGATATTAATTAGATAAATGCAGTAACATATCATTCGGAATAAATGTATGTGTAGAAACATAAGGAACATTATTTCATGTAATTTCTAATTAATCTCAAGTGACGAACATTAAATTGGCCTAACCAAACCAATTCTTACCAATATTGTTGGTTGGCTTCAGTTTTACTTAATAGATTATAGAGACTGTGAAGGAATGCTTAAAATAGGTTTGAGATTTTGTCAGAAAACAACAGAGGAGTAGCGATGGTATAGGGGAACAAATCGATATATGTAACTACTCCTTTATGTATTATTTACTATATGAGAAAACAAAATATATGGTGCTCTGCAAGTAGGAATCGTACGTGTTTACTGACTATACTCTTCTTATTGTTATTAGGCTTAATTCGCTAAAAATAAGAAGAATTTGGAAATTTTTGAAATTCTATCTCTCCGATTAGGCTAAAATTTAGTATATTCTTCTATCGAAATGGTTTTTTGGAAATTTTTTAAATCGAGTTATGGGTAATTTCTTAAAAGGCTATTTTCTTTATCTCAGACATTACGAAAGCGATTTTGATGAGTTTTTTTTTTGGTTCGATAGCTTAACACTAATGCAATATTAACAATTTTGAAAAAGTAATGATTTTAGATATTATGAATTTTCTAATCAAAATTATTTGATTTACCAAAAAAACAATGAAAGCGCACCAATGGAAAGGTATTTGTAGGATAATAGCTGTACTTTAGCAGTAACGGAGTCGTGAAGGTTTTGGAGTAAGTCATTTTTTTTTTGGCTTCCAAATCATGTTATTTTTAAAAAAATGTAATCGAAGCGCCAGAACATATTGATATATTAACGAATCATGACTCTACTTATACTCCATAAATAGGTATTATCTAACATTTGAAAATGTCATCTTTATGCCTCTATAGATATTTATAATGAGAACAACAAAAATAGATATACGAGTACACTGTTATTTACATAGTTTCCTATAAAAATTCCTCTCGTTATGTAATGCCCCTGGGTCGCGGAACACCACACTTTACTTAAAATTAGAAAACACACAATTCTTGAATTTAATAAATTTATTAATACTTCCGTCTCTCATAACTATTGGAATTTGGAAGGTTGGGAATGTGCACTACTTATCTGATAGGATTCCATCCAGCCAGATCTTCTTTCGTGGACAACGTTAGAGCCATGTGAATTACCAAGGAATTATCATTGTTGTATGCGTTATCAATGTTTTATGTTGTAAAGATGTTTTGAATGATGTTGTATATATGTTATATGTTATTATAGATGCATAATTTATGTTGTATAGATGTTATATGTTTAACTATGTATGTCATTTGTGTTTAACTTCTACTAGTACTATTTATAATCTGTGTAATTAGTATATTGAGTGCGTCTTCTCTCAAAGTCGGATCGTCGAGCTCTGTCCAATTCGTTCCTATTAACTTATAATCGCCTCGTCAGCCGTTGATAACTTGGCTCATAGAACTTGACTTTATCATGGATGGCGAAAGGAAATTTATATATACGAGTTATGGCATAGGACTTAAAACTAATGCTGAAAACAATTTATATATGTAAATGTATTACAACAATATTTGTAGTGTCTCTGAGAGGGACGTTACAGTTATTCATATTCTTGCGAATATCACCTTTCTTAAAATAACATTATTAAAATTAATATAAATCCTTATTATTATTATGTAGCTACCATCAATATCTGAGAAAACTTTGTCTTTCTTCCATCTAACATATGTATCTATTTGTGGACTATATTTTCAATGAAAAACAAAATTACGTTATTCATGACTGAAGTTCAACTAATTTATTCAGCCTTTCAAATTGGGTAAATGCCCAAGTCTATAAATATTTTGTTCTTGAATATATATATATATGTATATACCAAATAAACCTAAAAATATAAATCTCCAAGTGAACGACTTCCATTAATGTTCTGTAACTGAAAAAACCAGTCAGGTGAAATTAAAAATGAAAGAACACTGGAACAGAGAATAAAAACAATAAAGTGCAGAAAATGGGAAATTTGCGTAAAAACAAATTTACTTCGTTCTCGTATACACGTACAGATGGGTATACTCGGTTTTCATGTTATATGGTATAAAATTCTGCTAGCATAGCTCTAGCTATAGTGTAGTAGAGCTATTGAAGGAAAAACAGGGAAATTCTTTACGGTTGATTTGATCGAACATTTTATTTGGAATCGATATACCTACAAAAAAAGTACGGCAGCTATAACAATAGATTTAGTCTTTACTTAAACGATGTTAGAATTCAATAACTATTTTATTCGTTTTGTATGTTTACTGATTGTTCCTGTACTTTACGTATTTCTATATTGCTTTACAATTGAACTACTTAACGATTTGCAATGCAACGAAGCGTGAGCCTTTTTTTTCTCTCTCTCCTTTTTTCTCGTTGTTGTTTTGTTTTAAAAATGTTTATTGTCGATTTTCCAAGCTTTGAAATAAATACCTTCATATATAGGTACAATATAACTACATGTTTTTGGTTTTGTTTAGAAAATGCGCTTTCGAATCAGGAAAAATATGGAACAAGGATCAGTTAAAATATAATTTAAAGTTTTCAATTTAATTTTAAAATCACATTGAGTTGTAGGTAAAACTTTACAATGCAACATTTTAATAGAATATTTTATAGTATCAGTGGTCACTTATATTTTAACTTTATTTTCGTATCGTATTTAGATATGAGGGACCAGCCCATTAGACCTAGACTATGTTTGTAAAGAGAAAAAAAATTATAGGACCTCACATGTCACTCAGACTACGAAGTATATGTATCTGAATCGGTGCCAGTACTACAAAATTGTATTTGTGACCCAGCCATGCAAAAAAAATATTCATCAGTTTTTTGCTCCAAGCTGACGATAAATATTTTTAATTTTTTTTTTTGTGAAATGCGGCAATAGACTTAAAAGTTCTGTCTCACTAAGTGCTTAATTGCCTCATTAAACGATAGACTTGGTCTTTATAGATCTTATTTTACGACTTGGCCTTAATAGATCTTATTATATACATTTTATAACATCGATTCAAAGGACATTTTCCAAACCAGTTCGCAAAATAGAATTTTTTGCCGCAATATTGCTAAGAAGTGATCCAACTAAATATTCTTTCGAAATAAAATATTTCACAAGTCACTTTCTGTAGTGTAGATACTAATACCAATAAGATAAGTGCAAAAAATTAAATGCAACAAGCCAAAATACTAATAATATAGTAGAAGGAACGATGTTAAAAGCATGAAAATTTAATTGAATGAACAATTTTATATGACCATTAAGCAAAACATCCTTTGGTTGAGCTATTAGAAACTCAAAAACAAATTTGTACGATGATTCAGAAAAAAAGTAACTTGGTAACAGTTATAAGAGGAGCCTGATGCGATCTCTACAATATAACTATTTTTAGTAGGTATCATAAAGATAATAACAAAAAAATGGTAATAAAAACAATATTTGAAAATTATAGGAAGGAAAATTATAGGAAATTATGTATATTTAAGGTAGGTAATATCTGGTACATCTCTGCATTAATATAAAATGCCAAAAATTTAACAAATAACTTTTGCAGAAAATATTCTTACATATATGATGAAAATTGGAAATAATTTTCCAGACATTTTCATGGTCATCACATGAATAGAATCTGAAATTAGATGATACCAATAAAAAGGAATGTTTTCATTTCATTTGTCGTCTCATTGGATTTTATAGGAAAGTGTTATGGGTTAACCCCAAAGTCTAATGTGTACCACGCAAAAGTTGTATAAATAGAAATATCACCTTGTGGAATACAAAACAACTCATTTATTGATACACAAGCATAGACCTGGGTAAAACTTTAGAGTCAGAGAGGTATCAATATCTTATCTGAGTGGCATACTAAGCAGTCAAGTTAAATGCTAAGAGTGGTTTTCTCTGGAGCAACAAACAAAGCGAAATAAATTTAAGTTGTTAGGTTTTGTTAAGCGTGATTATGAGATTTCGGGCTATGTACTATGTACAGTATACAAAGTACAAACATACATACGTATATATATAAATATATATATTAGATTCGGTACAGATATATGTACGTATTTACTGTGAAAACAAAAGTTTTCGTTTGAATCGCTTTCAAGCACACAATACAAAATAATGGGGGTTCATTCACTTATGAATGATAAAGAACAAACTCTCAAAGCCTCTATCCCTAAGAACAATAAAAGCAGTTTATTGCCTTTCATTTTATTTGGATGGAAAATGTTCAGAATGCATTAGGAGAACAAAAGTAAAAATTTGCATAAATACATATTTACAATAAAACACTTCTTGTCTGTCTGTCTGAAGTTTAATGGCAAACTGGTAAACTTTCATAATGAGATTTAATACCATCAGAATTGAAAGTCTTGATGATGATGGTTGCCGGATCCCCATATGATATACAAATTACATAATACTCTTTGTATAGTTATACCGAAATATGTTGGAATCTTGGAAAGTAAAAGCTTTTCCGATGCCATAAAGATTATTAAACCGTCTTTTTCTTATTCAATCTTTTATTTGTGTCGGTAGGCATTATAGTTAGTAGTTGGTAACTTAACCAACCAATAAGATTAGATTTTTTTTTTTGTTTGCTCCTCGTTTATTTTTTCTTCACCAGTCAAATGAATGTATTTAAGACTAAAAGGAACGAATAATAAAATGATTCGTTAAATCCCTTTGTCTCGAAATTAACAGAAATTCTACGTTAGGATAATTCGCCGTAATAAAATTATACCATATTCATAGTAAAATTACCATATAGCATACCATAGGTAAGGGCTACATTGGTCTTCATTATGCGACATAGTTTTTACATAAAGGTGCTGACACAGGCGGATTCTTTTTGGCATTCGAATTGTCTCATTTGAGTGAATATATAATTAATTGTCAATTTGTGTTAAATTTTCAATAACATTAATACATTTTTATCCATCCCTTCAAATTTAATTACAGAAATAAAAACCATAAATAATTAAACAACAGAAAGAAAACTCAAACAAAACAAAAGCAATGAAACTGAAACTGAAAACAGAAAAAATGGCACAAATTGTTTACATGTATTAGTAGACATATGTCATTTTTGCGCCGATATATGTAAAATTTTTCTGTGCAACACGTCCCTTACCTCACTACACAAGTTTCCCCCCTTGACACTTACCGGTCGAATGTGTTGCATTCCCCATAAAGATGATTTACCATAATTTGTAGTAAATATAGTAATTCATGATTAACCCTAAAGAGTACGAAATATTGTACTTACGTAAAGGCACCAAAGGGGCCTGTCAGACCCTGTTTATAAACCTCTTACTACAATACAAATAAAATCTTATTTTTACTTGCAATTGTAATTGTAATAAGTCTAATCGTGCCATCATTCTTTAAAATTGAGAATTGAATAAATCCAGAAAATTGCTTTATTACTGTGTTGAATAAAATTGTTCATAAATTTGTATAGCTACACTTCAAAAGTGGAACATTAGTGGACAAGTAGGTTGATACATTATCTATCTAGTCTACCTCTACCGATCAACCGATCATAGCTTGGTTTTCCATCATAGCTATTAGAACGTGTTTTGTTTGTTTATCTACAAAGCGGCCAAATGGTTTCCAATAAGATAAGATAACAGGGCTTGATAGGCCCCTTTTTATGCCTTTGCGTTATTTTTTAAGAAAATAATTATTAAAAAATATAAAATAAATATTTTTAATATTTTCTTTGGATGTTTTATTGGTAAGATAAACTATATGAAGAATATAAAAAGTTCTAGTTGATAAAGCCAGAAAATAAAATCTTTATGCGAAATTTAACATGAAACAGGGCTCGACAGGCCCCTTTTTTTATACTCTTTAGGGTTAAAAATTCATATTTTACTATTTTAGTGGAAACTCATGATAACAATTAATACTACTGAAAACAATGATTTTTATTCAGACTGCGCCATTTTGAATTATAGCTGAATTAGTTTTCGATTGTTATTAAAACCGAATAACTGTTCCTATATGCATATTAATTGATATAGGTGCATAGTTTTTTTTTTTTGTAGGAAAACGTGAGATGCATTTATTGTTTGGAATTTCTTCGGACAATATTTTGTGCGCAGTAGGAAATTATTTTTATTTTTATTTATATTGATTCAAGAGACACATACTTCGGCCGGTATTTACACGTAAAAAAAATAAAAAACAATTCACCTAAGTATAATTTTTAAAATTGTTTTTTATCTACTGAATTGCTATAAACGCCCATATATCAAGAAATTTCAATGAAAGAAGAGGACTCCATATAATATAGCTTAGCATTAAAAAATTTATTTATGGCCTTGTAGTAAAGCTACAGAGTAAAATTTAAATTATGTGGCAACGAGTAAAAAGGATGTTGTTCGAAGTATGTACAATGTACATATATGTATATATGAAATTTATATGGCTCTTACTATACATTACATATACAATATACATTACATATACAATATACATTATATACCACTGCACCCACACATACATAATTATATATAAATTCAAACGAATATGAATATTCATAAAGACTAATTGCTTTTGTCGACTCACCCGCTGGGTATAGCGCAATTATCTATGGAAAATGTATTTAAAAATAATCCAGGATATTCGTATGTATTTCACACCATCCCATATACCTTATCCTTATGTGTATACTGTATTGTATTGTATACATATATATTGTATTAAACTATACATATGTACATACATTACGTAGTTAAGCAAATTAAATTGCAATTCATTCCATATATGTACATGTACAAGTACGTACATACATTATATGTACCTAGTAAATGTAATGTTCATAAAATTCACGTTTAATTAAAAACCACGTGTTTGTATGCAAATAACTTGTATTGTAGAATTTTCTTTATTATATAAATATTCGCCATTAATTAAAATCCAACCTTTTTTCCGGGTCTAAATCACTTAAGCCATCCGTTAAAATGAAATTTTCTCTAAATAATTTTCTTGCATACAACATATACATACACTACAGTCGGCTTGTAATCAACATTTAACGATCCTAATGGCTTTAGACAATGTTACTTCTTATCACACGTAACAGCTGTAATCTCCTGAAACCTATTTAATCATGAATATGTGACACGGGAAAAAGGAGACAATGTATAAGTTAATGTGCCGAAACTGAGATATGATGTTCCTTTAGCATTTTCATTACATTGTGTGAATGTTGTGTTAAGATATTAACTATGATATAAACATTGCGCATACGATGTCAGTCAGGATTTTAATGAATTCACAAAGGACAATTTTCAAGTTCCATATTATTCATATTATCTATCTATATATATATATATATATATACAAATATGTATAAGTATGTATGTAAGTATGTGGCAGTATTTGTGTGTCTCTTGTGACTAATACAAAAACAAAAATCATATGATAGGATTAATTATACATACATACATACATACACAATGTATATATGTATACCACAAAGCATAACATCATTTACCATGATTTGTGGTAAACATAGTATTCAATAGTAATTTTTGGTGAAAATATTTTACTATTTTGGTAGTATATCATGGCAAAAATACAATTGAAATCTGGTCTGGTAAATTTACATTAAAAAATAGTAAGCCGTAGTTAAACAGTTTTTGTTACTACGAAATGCGGTATAAAAATATTTTTACTATATGATTCTTCAGATTACTATACTGTTGGTAAAAGTGTTCGTTGAAAATCAATCTCTTTTTGGTATTGATTTTACCTTGATTTATAGTAAAATCTACAATTTTCTATTTGTTTGAAAGAAAATTATTTTAAAAAATCATAAAAAACAATTCGTGGTAAATCACAAAATCCTTTCTCACTTGATCTCTTGTAATATCTTGTAATGTACTTTTAAATCGGCTTTCAACTCTTCCAGCTAAAGGCGGTTTTCTGGATGTTTGTATAAATAAATTCCAGAAAAAAAAAATGTTATAACAGCGATAAACTTACAAAGCGTTTTCCATCAATTTTCTAAAGTAGACCACTTTAAAGCATCTATATTTCCAGATGCTAACCACCCTCGCCCTCCCAAGATATTTTTTTAAAAATAAAGAATTTACGATAAAAATGATAATCAAAAACTAAATTATCGATATTCGTTGTCGCTGGATGTCTGTGTCGATTTTCCTTTTCCTAAGGATATTGGAAGAAAAATAATTTTGAATTCTATATCGGCCTTTTGTCGTATATCCATTACAATGTAAACTATAAATTATATTTTTTTTTTGTGTTTTTTTACTCATCGAATTAAATTCGACGCACTTTTTTCATTCGACAATTTCAAACTTGAAATGGAATCGAAATACCTACGAGAGAGATCTCCTCCTACATAGGGATACATAGAAAATAAAATATAATAAAAGTACAAAGGACTTTTTCCAAATAAAATTTCGTGCATCAGTAAGAGCAATTTTCCTTGATAAATATTCACAGATATATTTTCTAAGCTACCGACGAAATTATACAGAGAGCACACCGTGTCGTCGTAGTCGTTTGCAGTAAACTAAAAAAAAAAATGAAGAAAAAAAAGGAAATCTTTCAGCAATCCTTGTGCGGCTGAATATTAAAAATGTTGTGGGTTTGAAAGTAAATGTATTCGTGTATATGTACTGTACATACGTAAAGTACCTATGTACATACAATCATCCATATACCTACAACATTCATGTACAATTGTACATAAACCACATCTTTTAATATTGTTCATAAATAAAACGGTGAGAAACGGACGTCAAATAAATGCTATAAATTCCCCCTCCCCCGAGTATAATTTCGAACATTTTCTTTCGTGTATAAAGATAAGTAGTACACAACACAACTAAAAAAAGCTCAGCAGGCATATCCGTGCTTTTAGGTTGTCCCCAAAGCTTTCGTTATATTGCACCTTATTTTAAATCTATAAGTTATGTATATTCTATGCATGTAATGTACTGTACATATGTTATATATGTATATAAGTATATAGATCAAGCAACCTATATATAATCTACATATATGTGTAATGTGTATGTAGAAGTTTCCGCAAAAAGTAATGTTTCTTGGTGAATAAACGCAAGTATTGTATGGAAAAGTTTTGGTAAAAGTTATGGTGCGCCCATATATTTCCGCCAAACACAAAAATGCTTTTGTATGTTGTTGAGCAGATGCAATACCAAGATCACGAATAAATTTTATATTTATATGGAAAAGTTGGCGTTTTTCGTTAAGTCGTCGGCATCTGTACCACACAGTATAGATTATACCATATATACACATATACATATACATACATATATAGTTTTGGTCGTTTTTCCAATGGGATGGTTATTTTATTGACTTACTGTTATTTATAGAAATTTGTTTTCCAGAAAACATTTTACATGTTCTTAAAATGGTTGTTGTTTTTATTTTTTTTGTTTTTTTTTGTTTGTTCTTCTTAATATTGTGTGCATTTATGCAGTTGTTCACAGATGGGTATCTCAGGCACTTCATTGTTTATTGTTATTGTCGAAAATTCGAAAAGTTTTGTTGAAAATATACATAACGTGTAGCATATGCTTAAAATGTACTCCCAAGTTTTAAGTTACTGTACTATATAAAAATTTCTGACTAATATAAGGAATGACTATTTTTGCATTGGGAAAATTATTCGATGAAAAAGACAAGAGAGCAACAATTCCATACGGAGCGATAAGAGAAAAACTGAATAGTTTGAGTTTGGGAAATAAATTTTTTTATTCTTCATACAATTTTCAGCAAATCTAAATTTTTCTTTAATGGATTGATTTTTCTAAATGTTTAATATAATTACCACAAGTAAAAGAAGAAGCTAGTATGTGGGATGGTAGTGGTCCACTATTAGTCCACTATAGTGGAACAGATGGATCCACGGATAGATTAAACGAAAGACAAATAAGCCGGACAAAGGAGCAGCATTACGAATAAACAGACGGACGAACAGATTAATGAACAGATGAACGAACAAACGGGAAAATAGATGCGTGAACAGACGAACAAACAGATGAACGAACAAACGGAAAAATAGATGCGTGAACAGACGAACAAACAGATAAACGAACAAACGGGGAAATAAATAGGTGAACAGACGAACAAACAGATGAACGAACAAACAGGGAAATAGATAGGTGAACAGACGAACAAACAGTATTGAATTGTGTTCATTTTTATTAATCATTTTATTAATTTAGATCGGTGTATTTCTACTATAAACTCCTTTCAATGTTTCATTTTCTTTTTTTTAAATTGGTAGGCTATTTTATAATAAAAATTTGTAGTTTTTATGTTTATTTTAATTTTCGCAGTTTTAATTTGAAGTTTAGCCTAAATTTCTTGAATTTTCTTGTTTAAATCTCAGTTTTTAGTAGATTTTCTTCAAATTTTTTTTCATTTTCATTTTATATGTAGGTATAGTTTCAGTCATATTTTAATTTAGAACTACTAAATTTTTTTTTACTTCCATTTTATCAGAATTTAGTAGGGACAATTTAAAGTTTGTTTTTACATAGATCTAAAATTTCAATTCTTAGATAAGGTGCAAACGAAATACCAAAGCTACTCTAATTTGCTCTAATTTTTGCAAAAAACAATGGAACAATATTAAATTTTTTTTTTTCATTTATGGTATTTTAATTAGCTTAATATAAAAATAAATAAAATAAAAAATACAGATATTTTTCCATGACTCACATCAGCCTTAAATAATAATGAAAACACTCCATATATAGTTAAATAGATTTATCTCACATACACAAAAATTGACTTAAGTGGGAATTATTTACACAGCAAAATTCGACATATAATATTCTATAAATTTGCATAATTCCAAAAAACATTCTATTTCAAAATTTTCTATGTGCTTGGTGTGCCGTACATTATAAATCTGAAGCTATTTTATTATAAGCAGTAAAACAATTTACATAAATATACTCATTATGAGCAAACAAGTAACTCCTTTTATTACACATAAACTTCAGAAAATCTATAAAAGTTTTCCTGCCTGCGATATATGTATATGTACGAGTACAATGTACATTTGTACAGTACATACATTTGTACGTAGAGAAATTTCGATATATATGTAGGTATACCTCTGCCATATACATACATACATATATATGTATGAAGAAAATTTTATTTAGTATATGAATGAAGCATTCATTTTCCATAAAATATATATTTTCTGATTTCATGATTGGATTAAGAATAGTTTCCGTATGCAGAAAATAAAATGATGCAAAATATTTGAATATGAACACACTGAACACTGAAACACTGCCAATGTGTACTTATTCCATTTTGTCTATGTTTACTGTACTACTTGAAATGTGCTCAAACATAGATTTTCTCGGAGCAAATTTCTTCTTTGCTGACAATGTTGAAACTATTATGAAATAATAAAATTGCTTCACTCACTAATATCAGATGAAGTGCAGAACACTTCTAGAAAATATACAATTTCATAAGATCGTATATGCACACTATCCGGGGATATGGTGATGTTTTTTGTATTCACAGCTTAGAATTGTGTATTGTATTAAGTATAATAATATCCTACGTAATATACTCCAGATTAATATGTAGGTACACCTACAATCCTACAACTGTTGGTAATTATATATTCATTAGTTATTACACACATAGGTACATACAAACACATACATATACCGGGGGTAGTAGGTACATGAGGTTAGATACATATTAGCTCTATTTCTAAAAATTCATATAATAATATAAAATGTTCCAGAAAATAATCCCGGATTATTGAAGGAATTATGCTTTTGTATAATATTGATATACGTAATGTTCAACATTCATATTGATTTTAATTGTAAATGTATAGATAATACCTGTATATAGATACTAATCCTGATTACATAATTAATCTAATTTTCTCCAAAATAATTAATTTCTGCCAAAATATAAAAATAATTTGATAATGAAAATGTACGGTTCAGCCTATCTATGTATATGGAAACAATTTGTTTAATTTTCGATGAGAAAAGTCTTGGGGTTCGAATTGTCATTTTGTGTGTGATATCGGATAGTTCGAATTTCACTTTAAGCAATTATGATAAATAGTACCATAGATAAAGTATAAGATGGTTCACTAAGAGCAAATTTTTTAGCACATGACTTATTTTTAGTATTTTATTAATAATAATAAGATAAAAGAACATTTAATTGATTTGCTAGCAAATAAACAATATTTCCTTTATACAATATTTTTTAACACTGTAGAAAA
>JANSTT010015941.1:0-21376 GCA_026745375.1 Platyura marginata | reverse complement strand
AAATTATTTTTCCAGTCTAAAATAATCACTTGAAATCAAAAAGTCTTTAAGTGTACGATTCTTTTAAGTCAAATTATGTAGTTCTAATATATGCAAGGTCTTCACAAACGGGTAAGTGAAAGAACGTAAATAAATATATTTAAGTAAAAACGACACAAGTTAAACGATAAAACGAACGAAAAATAAAAAAAAGTCATATTTCCATTTCTAGGTTGCTGGTGTACTTACTGACAATGCAGCATCACTTGACGCAACTACCAAAAAAGGTTTTACAGCATTACATTTGGCAGCTAAATATGGTCATATTAAAGTCGGTGAGCTACTATTGCAAAAAGACGCTTCCGTTGATGCTCAAGGTAAAAACGGTGTGACACCGTTGCATGTGGCCAGTCACTATGATCATCAAAATGTCGCATTGCTATTGCTCAACAAAGGTGCCAGTCCACATTCAATAGCCAAAAATGGACATACACCACTACATATTGCAGCCAAAAAAAATCAAATGGATATTGCTACGACACTTCTTGAATATGGAGCCCATTCGAATTGCGAAAGTAAAGCCGGATTTACACCATTACATTTGAGCGCTCAAGAGGGACACACAGAAATGTCCAGTTTGCTATTGGAGCACAAGGCCAATGCAAATTATCAAGCTCGCAATGGCCTAACACCAATGCATTTGTGTGCTCAAGAGGATAAAGTTGACGTTGCTGAGATTTTGGTGAAACATGGTGCCGAAATTGAATCTGTCACCAAAACCGGTTATACACCGTTACATGTTGCATCACATTTTGGACAAGCCAATATGATACGTTTCTTACTAAAGAACGATGCAAATGTAAATGCCAGCAATAGTATCGATTATAGACCATTGCATCAAGCAGCCCAGCAAGGTCATTGCTATATTGTCAATGTGTTGATTGAGAATAATGCTGATCCGAATGCTGTTACTTCGGTAAGATCGAAGTTTTATTTCGACATTCATATAAAATTCATCTCTATTATTGTTTTTTTTAATGATATATAGAATAACCAAACAGCGCTAGATATTGCTAACAAACTGGGCTATATCAGTGTCTTAGATTCACTTAAGAACGTTACCAATCAATCAACTTCCTCAATGCAGACATCTCAAACCGAAGGAGAGAAATATCGAGTTGTTGCCCCAGAAGCTATGCATGAGACATTTATGTCAGATTCCGAAGAGGAAGGTGGTAAGTTTATCGCTGAATCTTCTCCATTTTGTTTTATTATTTTTTGGTATTAAAATTGTAATCATTTGTCAGGTGATGACAATGCCACCGATCAACCATACCGTTACCTAACGGTTGATGAAATGAAATCACTTGGCGACGATTCACTGCCAATTGATGTTACACGTGACGAACGTATTGATTCAAATAGAATGGTTCAATCAACCGATTCCGCAAATATGCCACCAACTGCTCTAGAGGACGCGATCAGTCCACAGCATGCATCTATTATAAGTGGTGGAAAAACAGTTGTGGATAGTAACTACATTATCGATAATGTTAAAATTGATAAAAGTCAACAACACGTTGGGTAAGTTGTTTAATCGAATTGTGTGCTTAATGTTTGAATATTTTATTCGAAAGCTAGAAAATCTTATAACTATCTCTAACACAATTAACTAATTCCGTTTTTCTTGCTATCAATTTTGGATAATGATATTAACAGAAAATTACATTGGAGAAAGTAAGTCGAAACTGCACGGCCGACATAAGCGCCGAACAATCAATTAACGGGAAAATTAATTTTTTTTCCAGCTTCTTAGTTTCATTTCTGGTTGATGCTCGTGGCGGAGCAATGCGTGGATGTCGTCACAGTGGCATTCGCATTATCGTACCAGCCAGATCGGCTGCACAGCCGACACGCATTACATGTCGTTATGTTAAACCGCAACGAACCCTTCATCCACCACAACTAATGGAGGGTGAGGCACTAGCAAGTCGTGTCCTTGAATTGGGTCCAGTTGGCGCTAAATTCCTTGGTCCAGTTGTAATGGAAGTGCCCCATTTTGCATCGCTTCGCGGAAAAGAACGAGAAATTGTAATTCTCCGTTCGGATAATGGTGAAACATGGCGTGAACATACGGTCGATAATGCAGAAGAAATAATTCATGATATTATGAATGATTGTTTTGAACCAGAAGGTAATTTTTGTTTTGTAACTTCATTTTCATTTCAAACCATTTTTTATTTCGTCTAATTGAATTTTTTTGTTATTATCCCTTAAAGATTTAAGCCAAATGGATGATCTGGCTGGTGGACGAATATGCCGTTTTGTTACGTACGATTTTCCACAATATTTTGCGGTCGTGTCACGAATTCGTCAGGAAGTGCATGCCATTGGTCCCGAAGGTGGTATGGTGTCCAGTACTGTTGTACCCCAAGTTCAAGCTGTGTTCCCACAAGGCGCTCTCACCAAAAAGATCAAAGTCGGTCTACAGGTAAATCTGTTTAAGCCACGAAAGGGGGTTGCACCCGAAAAATTGCGAAAAATTAGTGTTAATCATGTTCCAAAAAAGAAACGATTTTCTCTGATTTGGTAAAATCAACGAAACAAAAAAAACCAAAAATGTCATCTACTTTTTGATGTGTCAAATCGAAATTTTGTCGTAATTCACATATTCCATTCATTATAATTAATACATAACTTAAAATACCTATACATTGCATAGTTGTTTGTGCTTTAAATTAAACGATAATATTATAAGCCATGTTTATGTTCTTAATCACACTACCTACTTAAAAAAAACAATTCATGCATGTACCGAATTTATTATTACACTTTCTCTACTATCTACTACAGAATGCATGCATTGTCCATAACCAAAATACTTTTTAGAACATTTATTTAGAATAATCTTAAAGATCAATGTGCTTATTATAATCACAGTAACAAAAACGCTGTTGTTCTTTAATGTTGCTTCAGCGGTCAGAGAGATCACAAAACGGAATCAAATCAAACGGAATGCAGAACCAAAAAATATCTTGGAGCTTTTCAAATTTTTACAAAATTTAATAATTAATTACTGGAGATCCACGAATCATTCGGAATTTAAGACTATTTGCTACCACAATTTTAATCACTTTCGAAAATTGTAATAACATTTCAAAATACCACAAACCAAACAAAATTATCAACGTGAAATTTTCTAAAATTTTAGTACTCATATTGTACTAATAATAGTACTAAAGATCTCACTTTTCAAAATTACTACTAAACATATAAATTTATAATCCATGAAAATTGTCCAATTAAAGAAAAATTTTGTCTCAAAATTTAGAACTCACATTGTGATATAAAGTACTAAAGTGAAGTTGTCAATTCTTGAAAGAAGGACACAACTATTTTACATCAACGTTGAACAATCGATTTTTAAATGTGACAAATTGACCGCTCGAGCATCATTAGCGAAATTTACATAAAAATAGTAACTGCAATATTCATAATCAAATTAAACCGTTAATTTAGTGCATTAATTTACAAAAAAAAAATTGTTTTAGTTTTATTTTAAACATTTTGCAAAATACCGACATACAAAAACAAATATAGAAAATATTTATAATTTATCAATGGCGATACGTACAAAAAACCGAACCAATAATTGTTTAACTATATTTTTGTTTTGTTTTAATTTATACCATTTTGGATTTTTTTAAATCTCTAACAGTAAAGTTAAAATAATTGAAAATATTTTTTTAAAAAAAAGTTACAGAATTATTGGATTGAAAAGTTCACGCATCGCCACTGTATTCGATTGCACACTATTTTTAATTGAAAAACTCTTTCCAATTTAATAGATGTTAAACCGGTTTGAGTTATGTAATTATAATTTTAATATTTTTTTAAATTTTAATTGTGCTGCTTAATTTTAATTTTAAAGATTTCTTTGTGTTTTTTTTTTTTAATTATTCGTTACTTAATTTTTAATAGTTTTAGATAAATGATAATTATAAAGTTACCATCTATAAAGTCCTAATGCATAACATAGGTTTTTGAAAAATCATTTAAAATAAGATACGAATAAAAATCGAACCCAAAAAAAAAACGTCATTAAATTTAAAAAAAATAAAAATGTCATAAAAATATTAACATAACACTGTCATATTGCTAATAATAACAAAAATTAACTAAAATAATGTTTATAACATCACACTGTGTACTAACTTGCCCAATAAATTTAGTTGAACTAATACAAAAAAAAAAAATGTTTTTTTAATTTTTTTTTTTATTTCAAAAGTTAGAAAAATGAAGCGGGGTTCGAATTTATGTATCATTATAGTAAAAAAATACTTTTTTCAAAAAAGAAAAGAAAAGGGCAATGATTCACAAATAATTTTCAATTTAATTAATGTTGCTTTAAAGTTTACACTAAATTTATTGGGCGCGAGCTCATTGCGTTGCATACAAAACATAATATTTTTTTTTCTTTTTTTCATTTTATCCACCACAACCAAGTCGCCTCAAGTTGAAATTAGTGTTAAGAAAGCTTTATGTCTCAAAACTCCTCCAATACAAAATTGTGGTGTACAGATTAATAGAAATAGATTAACAAAATTACATTAATGTGAATGCTTTTTTTATTTCTACATTTTTCTTCTTTTTTTTAAAATAATTAATAAAAAATTCTATTATATATATACACACATACACGCACACAAACACACACTGTTTGCAATTTTATTAATTTAATTTGCATTGCACTATAATTGTAAATGTTTTGCCTGCGCCCAATTATTTTCAGTTATTTTATTATCGTTACCCTTTATTGTAAAATCGAGCCTGGCTTCATTATATGTGTATTTTGTATGTGTATTTTTTGAAGAAAAATTTTTCAGGTGAAGAGTATACATTTTTGCATCTAGCGAATTATACAAAAAAAAAAAAACAATTTAAAAACTTAAAAAGTCATC
This sequence comes from Platyura marginata, assembly GCA_026745375.1. Classification (NCBI taxonomy): domain Eukaryota; kingdom Metazoa; phylum Arthropoda; class Insecta; order Diptera; family Keroplatidae; genus Platyura; species Platyura marginata. The sequence goes on along the minus strand of JANSTT010015941.1, from coordinate 16,436 downwards.
ATGCTTGCAGATCACACTCAAAAATTTAAAATAAGAAGCAAACCTTTTATGCCAATAATAACGGTAGAAAGGGAAATTTATTAATTTCCACTTAATAATATAAGGAAAATGACAAACTATTGTCAACTGATATAAAATAAAATTTTATTAAACATTTCTGTCTCAAAATATTTGATTATTTCATTTAAATTCTCACACACACAATCAACAAAAATCACTCTAAAATTTTGTAAATATCCCCACTATTAAATGTCATCAAAAATTATCAAGTAGTACAACTACTACCACCATTACCCTAAATATAAAATTTCTAAAACAGGCACAACCAATTGATCCCGATCTAACAGCAAAATTACTTGGCCGTGGCGTTGCCGTTTCACCAATTGTAACCGTTGAACCGAGACGTCGTAAATTTCACAAAGCGATCACATTAAGTATGCCAGCACCGAAAGCTCATAGCCAAGGAATGATCAATCAATATTCTGGCAATGCGCCAACATTAAGACTTTTATGTTCAATCACAGGTATGTATTTGGTTTATTAAATTCACCAAACAACAACAAAAAAAAAATAAATAAATAAATATATTTTCTTGCATTGTTGTGTTTTTTTATTTTTACGAATTATTTCTATTTTTATTTTTGGATTATTTCGTTTCTTTTTAATGGGTTGCCATCTTGTTTTAGTACTATCATATATTATATAATCAATACAACATATAAACCGCTTTTTTTACTATTTTATGCTTATATCATGTGTATAATCAGTGTAAATCGCGCGTATTGTAGGAATATTTATTATACATATATACAATGGCAGCCGATTATTTAAAAAAAATATTTTATATATATAATTTAAAAATTATATAAATTACATTAAGAATAAAAGCAAAAAAAGCTCTTAAAAACTCTCTTTTTATTTGAAATTTAAAAAAAAAACAAACAAAATTAAATAAAATAAAAAAAGTTACAGAACACATGAGTAATTAGAAATAAATTTATTTAGCCATAGATAAAAATTCATTAGGCTCAAACTTCGTTTTTTTTTTTTTGATCGCCCTAGAATTAAAAATACTCAAAATCTTCAGTTGAAAAACTTCACTAAAATTTTAAAAACAACAGACCAGACTGCCAATCTAAAATGACAAAATCCTAATTCCTAATAAAAACAAAGAAAATTTTTGAGTTAAAATTTTAACAAAAAAAAATCGAAATTCGTTGAGATCAATTTTTTCTCAATTAGCCATAACAAAAAAAAAATAGGTAGAAAAAGGGGTTAGCTGTAGTCAAAGGGGTTAGCTGGCACAATTTGTAGAATTATCAGAACTTTGACCATTTCCAATAATTAATCAATTAGAACGATCGGAAATTGTTAAAAGATTTCAGCCCTTCCTAAATATAAAGTTCAGAATATTTTCTGTTAAGATATGTCAAAATCCAATTGGAAACGTATAGAAATTCAGTTAGATTGTTCTTCTTCGCCACCTCACAAGAGTTTCGATTTTCAACAATAGCATAAATATTGCTAAACTATAGGTGAAATTATAGATAGGAACACAATGTATAGGTTACGATTTGTATTCCAATATAATTAATTAGGGGAGGTTAATTGAATAATCAAAAATATACGACTTATTAGTAAACTTGTTTTTGCATTTTTTTTTTGAGTCTAAAAAAACCCAATTTTTTTTTTTTTTTAAATAAAATCACACTTTGCCCATGTGTTTAAAATTAGGAGTTCAAAAATCAATTTCAAAAATTAAAAAGAGACAATTTAATACTACACTTTATATGTTATTTTTTTTTTTTTTTTTAATACTATCTATGTAAATTTGTCGTACTAATGCGATAATGCCTGTGTGCACGCATTCCTCTACATCAAAGGTGTGTTTCGGAAAAGATCTCTAAAAGGTAACTAACAAACATACAAAAAAAAATTAAATTAAAATAAAAAAAAAAACAAAAAAAAACAAAAATTTAAAATACCAGCTTGGGCAACCTAATATGTATATTATTAACTATTATTAATTAAAAATATTTCCTCTTATTATATTCGCATTTTAATTAATTTTTTTGATTTATTTTTTGATTATTGTATTTCTTTCACTTTTAAAAACCTTTTATGCAAAATTACAAAACAAAAAAAAAATAAAAAAAAACAAAAAAAATGAAATATTACGTTATACGTTACAATACGAATTTTTTTTAACAACAATTATTATTTTTTTCAAAAAAAAAAAAAAACAAAAATTAAAAATAAACATTTTTAAACCATTGTTATTGTGCATGAATTTAATTTGTAGGAACATTTTCTACCTTCGCCTATAGTTATGTGTATCTGTAACGTATATAGTAATTTAATTATTTTTTTTTTTAATTTAAATTAATTACACAGCGCAATAATTAAATTTATATTATACTACACTTTCACGATTCAATAATTGCTTTTATTTTTAATAAATTTTTTTAACAAAGAAAATTAAAATAAAATAAATTAAAATACCTAATTTTCTGTGGTATCTGCTTAATTTTTTTTTTCTTTTTAATACAAAAAAAAATGTATAAATAAAAAATCGGAAATTTAAAAAAAAAAAAAGAAGTTTTGCTGAAAGTTAGTTGCCCACAAGGGAACTTTTCTGAAACCGTTGCTACAAACCATTTTATAATTTTTTTTTTTTTTTATTTTTTTTTTTCAAAATTATTTTATGTATCTATGTATATATATTATGTATAAGTGAATTCACAAATTTTTAAATAGGTGCCGTTTAAAAATTAAAAAAAAGCAAAATTTTTAAAAATCATTTTTTTTTAATTCTAACCATATATAATTCATTGTTGTTTCATTTATCATTATTGTACTTTTGTAATAACCCATTTTTAATTAACTTATAAGTGTTTCTTAAATATTCGTTTATAATTAATAGTTTTTTGTTTTTAATTTAGTTTTTTTAACTCTATTTTTGTCCTGTTCATATATAAATGGTTGTGAATTCTTCCTTATGTTGTAAAATATATATATTGTATATTTTTTTTAAATTGTATGTTTGCTTTGTGTTACTTAACATTATTTTTTTTCTTTTTTAAATATTAACGTTGTATATATTTAGTTTATAATTTATTAAATTAAAAAAAAACTATTTTATGTATGCTAAATCGCATATACAGAGTAGACCAAAAGAAAACAAATTGTAAATATATGTACATACATAAATACAATCAGCATGTACCTACATTAGTCCATTAAAAGGTTGATAGTAATGGTTTCAATAAATTACCATTAGTTAAATTTTTTTATTTTTAAAATTTATTTTTATTTTTTTTTTTTAATATTTTCGTTATTTATTTTTTTTTTTATTTCTTTCATTTATTTTTATTGTAAATCATAATAATTTTGAATGCAACATTTTTCTTTTCGGTCGTAGAAATAACATTTGATATTTGCTTTGACATAATGTACAAAAAAAAAAAAAACAATTTTAAAATTTTTATGAAAAAAAAAACAAAAATTACATACTGAGTATATCCAATCAATTCCATAAATCAGGTGGTCCATCGCGGGCACAATGGGAAGATGTGACCGGTTCAACACCATTGACATTTGTCAATGATTGTGTTTCATTTACAACAACGGTCTCTGCTCGATTTTGGTTAATGGACTGTAGAAATATAACGGAAGCTACCAAAATGGCAACAGAATTGTACAGGTAGGTGTAGATTTTGTTTTTGGAAATAGTTTTTTTTTTTTTTTTTTGGCGAATAATTGCAAATATTTGAATTGTACAAAATTTTCTCCTCAACCTCTTATAAATGCGGTAAGAATGAAAATCGAGTATAAAATATTGTCTGTTGTTTGATCATACCGACCAAATGGCTTAGTAGAAGGATTGGTTACCATTGGAACGGGAGGCCCCGGGTTCAAGGCCAACTGAGGAGTTAAACATGAAGTGTTTTTCTCTGGCATGTTAATGTAAATCTGAGGCCGGTCGATTAAATTGCACTTAAAAACAGTCTAAATAATTGCAATAATCCCAAAAAAAGTGGTCTATGCTGAGTGCAATAAGGATAAGCCACCCTAAGCTAACCTAGCCTTGATATTCTTTGTAAATTATGTATTATAATATCAGAGGTGTCTTTTTACCATTTCTACAAGATATGGGTAATAATGTGGAGGGAAAATAAATAAGAATTTTTATTAGTACACTAAAGCTTTGAATTAATTTTGAAAATCCAGAACTGAAAGATCTAGCTTCAAAAGTTAAAATGAAAATTATGTACAAATTTCCAAATTAATATTTTGATCTACTTCGCCTTTTTCTTTGTGAAGTCTATAGAATAAAAATTTGGAAATAAAACAAAATCAATAAAAATAAAATTTGTCAATTATAGAGAAGCAATCCATGTACCATTTATGGCGAAATTTGTCGTTTTTGCCAAACGTGTTGATCCCATGGAAGCCCGATTACGTGTATTCTGCATGACCGACGACAAAGAAGATAAAACATTGGAGAGTCAAGAAAACTTTACGGAAGTTGCAAAAAGCCGAGATGTTGAGGTGCTAGAGGGAAAACCACAATACACTGAATTGGCCGGCAATCTTATACCAGTCACAAAGTCTGGTGAACAACTACAATTTCCATTTAAAGCATTCCGTGAAAATCGGCTACCATTTAATGTACGGGTAAAAGATCAGCATGCCGACACTGTTGGCCGTGCACTATTTATGCGTGAACCAAGAGTAGCAAAAGGTGAACAACCACAGCAGCCAATATGTATTTTGAATATTGTTCTACCAGAGAAAATACTGCCCGATCATATATCTGTGATGAATGATAATCGAGACGTTATCACTCGCATTGATATATCACGAATGCACAAAATACCCACAGAGGATTACAACTATTTGGGTGATCTTAGAATTGTCGATATATCGAATCTGTTAGGTGAGGATTGGGTACGTTTAGCACCAGAAATTGGCATCACTCAATCGGAGATTAGTGCGATCAAGGACGAGCATCCGGACAGTACAGCCCAACAGGCACAATCGATGCTACGAATATATCAGGTACGAAGACAAAATGCCAGAAATATACTTGAACATGGTCTTCGAACGATCAAGCGAGATGACATTATTGCCAAGTGTATGAAAATCACAAGTTACATTGAAACGAGCAAAAACTATGGACCACCAGTGGTCGAACGGAGAAAAATCGTCAGTTTAGATAATGGATATGAAGAACCAGATATAATGAAGGACTCCGAATCGGTCGAGGAACTTGTATTCCAAGAAGGTAACAAAAAAAATCTATCCATCTCTTTCTACGATATGTGAATTTTAACATTTGTCTTTTTTCGCAACTATTTTCAGATAATCGATTACAACAACTTCGCGAACGTGAAGAATTAAAATACTCGGCCGAGGAAAAAATCGTCGAAGACTCAGAATCAGAAGAGGACGAGCATGTAAAGAAGAGTGTGGCTGAGCGACGAGAACAAATTCAGAAACGACTGTCGATCGAACGACAAATTCCGGCTTCAACGCAGAAACGTGAGATTGTACAAGAAATTACCGAAATCAAAAGACAAAGCTTGATTGAGGATAAAAAAGCTATGCACGAAGAAGAAATCATTATGCGTGCTCCAACTGATAACATCATCAAATCGTCATCAATACCGGAACCGGTTATTAAGTTAAAATCGACAAAAAAAGACGGTGGATCAGATGTCAGCAAAACCGAATTCGACAAAGAGTTGCAGGACAAATTTAAGACAACCATTAAGGGTTTGGATGAATTCGAACATAAAATCTATGAACAAACGGCTCCAATAGTCAAAATGGATACGGTCGATCATACAATTGATACAAAAATTGAATATGACAGTACGGTGACCGAGAAACCATTCAAAGACTTGGAGGATCAATTGGTACAACCAAAATCTACCAAAGAAACCATAATCACAACACTTGATACGAAAAAAACCGAAACGATTACACAAATACATGAAGATACACAAAAAATTATTTCGGACAATAAAACCGTTCAGGAAAGTATTTCCAAAAAAATGGACGAGACAATAACGTCGGTGCGATTTGTTGAGAAGGAAGAACCAGTGAAATTGACAAAGAAAATTAGCAAAGAATTATCGGATGACAAAATCGATCCACAACTTGCGGCAAAACTTTCAGCACAAAAAGACAAAATTGTCGACTATGTCGAAATGGAAAAAGAAATTTTGTCACCAGTTAAATGTGAGGTAAAGAAAACAATTTCGAGTGATTTAATTGATGCCGAACTGTCGTCAAAGTTGTCCAAACAGAAAGAGAAGGCCGATCGAATTGTTGAAGATGCTGCCGATGTTAAAAGTTCCATTTCTGTTGGTGACCCGACCAAAAAACTCGATGTCAGCATTGATGAGAATTTGAAGAAAGATTTCCAAACGGAAAAGGATAAACCAAAAGCAGACACTTTGGTCAATAATATCAAAGCAACAAAAATACCAACACTCGACAAAAAAGACTACATTTCGACTACGGTTGATTTCCTGACACAAGAAACGTACAAGGTGACCCACGTACAAAAACCGTCCGATAAGGATTGGGAAACAACTACCAACATAACAGATCATAAGACACAGACTAAAGATGTAACGTCGACCACAACAGGAATGGATACAAAAACAGAACAAGTTACGTCAACCATGCAATTTATAAAAGAGGAAAAAGTTGAAACGCACAAATTGTTAGAAGAAACAAAGTATAAGACTGATACAGATAGTAAAAAACCAATTGCATTGCCTACCCAAGATGATGATCTTAAGACTGAAATTGTTAAAGATCTACCACCAAGTAAAATAACCGAGAAACAGGAACCAATCATTGCTAAACCGGAGGACAAACAAGGTGTCATTAAATCGTCAACTATTACTAAAATTGAAACCACATTACCATCAACCAAACCAACCGGGGATAGTAAGAAACCGAAAGATCAACCAAAAGATATTGATACAGATATTAAACTGTCAACAGTTCAGCCAATAGTCGAAGTAAAAATGCCCGCAGACATACTGTCCAAAGAACTGGAAAAAGAAAAAATCACATTGACTACACAATTCCTGAAAGAGGAACAAATGGAAGCCCATAAACTGTACGAAACACCGAAAACGCTCGATACCGATATTAAGACTGAAACAAAACCCGCAACAAATGATGTCAAACCATTGCCCGTTAAGTCCGATAGTCCCCTATTTCCCCGACGTGCCCCTCAAAATCAAATAGAATCAACAATGAAATTTTTGCGTGAAGAATCGGTGGAAGCACATAAATTACATCAGGAACCGATTAAAAAAATCTCAACAGACTCAACACAATCGGCAATCGTTCAGCCAGACGACAAAGTTAAAGTTGAACAAAAACCCCCATCGGATACAGTTAAGTCGCCAGATGATATGCCTAAAATTGATGCAGACAAACAACATATTATATCAACAATGGAATTTCTGAAAGAGGAAAAAGTGGAAGCACACAAATTATATGAAGAACCAAAAATCGCAATTGGCATCCCGGCCAAAGACAAGAAAGACGATTCGGAAACGGTTAAAACTGAGGTTAAACATTCGACAGATTTGTTTGCTAGTGAAGTGGAATCAGATGAATTCTACAAGAATATCCAAGCGAAAATTACCAAAAAACTAAGTCAAGGATCTAGTGGACTTAGAGATGATGTTGCTTCAATAGGTATGTGAATTTTGATTTGTATGTAGTGCATGTACTACTACTTCTTGGGAATTATAATTATTGTAGAATTTTAAAAGATCCAAACTGGTTATTTAAGGAAATGAAAGTATTGTACTAAAATATGCAGTGGCGACTCGTAAGAATTATTAATCTCATCATTATGGGACTTTTTTTTAAAAAAAACTCTCATAGTGATAGGATCAATAATTTTCACGATCCGCCACTTAAATTATGGGATGGGGCGAGAGTTGAATTTAGCCAAACTAAGTTATGTACATGCTATTTTGCTATATGTGGTCGGTGAATTTATATTATTTAGATTATTACTACTGAAAGATTAGGGTATTAGAAACGGTGCTGCCAGATGGTAGATAAATTTTTTTTTTATTTATGATAGGCTTATTGATTGATTGATATTGGCATCTAAATACACCCTTTAAACGAAAATTAATAAAACCACCCCATTTAATTTGCAACAATGTCCAATAAATATTCTCTCCCCCCCCCTCTCCTATTATCTATTGAAATTATAATTTATTCCATTTACTTAAATTACAATTTTGTAATACAATCCTAATTTAATATTACAGTCGCCCATGAAATAAAAGTATCACAGACGCCACCCCCAACACCAAATGAATATCAGCAACAACAAAACGAAATAATCCGTGAACACATTCAAGGTACGTTTAGAGAATAAATTTGAATTTATTAAATTTGTTATTGTTTTTTTTTTGTTGGTTTTACGATTTGAATTTTTTTTAATTTTTTGTTTTTTAATAAAAAAAAAATTGTATTGTACTGTTATGCTACTTAATTTTTGATAACCCCGTAAACAAAACTATTTTATTGGTATATTAATCAATATTTAATTGCAACCATCAAAATTAATCACTTCACTGTACTAAGCATCCTCAGATTTGCAACGAAAATTTTCCGTTTTTTTTTTTAGTTTTTCGTTTTTTTTGTATTTTTATTTTTGTATGATTTTTTTTTTATATAGTAATCATTATACATATTATATATACCTATATATTATGGCTTTTCTATTGGCTAAATTTTATGTTTATATATATTAATTAACTATAATAATCAAAAAATGGAATGCTAAAAAAAAAAAAGAATATGGCAATGGATTGAGTGGACAAATCAAAATTAATTTTCCAAAAATCGTAGAACGAATAAGTTATGAAATACTACAAAAATATAATAAATTTGGAGTAACCTTCACTAAAAACCATTATTTATTTTTTTTAAAACTCGGCCTAAATTGCATACATTTGTGGGACTTCCCGCGGATAATTGTATTAAGTTCATTTTTTATATACACAATCCATATATGTAGTAGTAAAACTAAATACGGACACAAGTCATATGTCGTCCAAGAACTGATAATTTATTCTTGTTTGTGGTTTGAAACTTAGAGCATTGTGTCTTGTGTGTTCTTTGTGGTTTATTGTTTTTAATTTTTTTTTTTTGTTTTTCTCAACAACAAAAAAAAATTGTTTTTTCCGTTCTGTTTTCCAATTTTGTTCGTTTTTTATAAATTTACTGTAAATTGTTTAAAAAATTCTTTTTAGTTTTTGATCATTTATTTTTCCTTTTTTTTAAAAAATAAAAAAAAAGCTTTAAAAAAGTAGTAAAAAACAAAACAAAAAAAATTCGGGTAAGTTATTGTGATTGAAAAATGGTTTTTTTTCGGTAGGAAAATGACCGTGACGCGTATATTAAAATAAAAATGAAGCAAAACATTTGGAATTTTTGAAACTTTTTTTTGGTTGGTTTATTGTTGTTTTTACTTAGAAAAACAAATTTTTTTTTTGTTTCTTTAAACATAAAAGTTGGTCATAATTAATTAGTTTGCAATTATTGTTGTTGTTTTATTTCAAACCAATTTATGTATTTATATTACAAACGGGTAAATAGAGCACTACCAAATTAGATAGACAAGAAGAGAGAAAAATCTTTGAGTGTACTTTCTTTTTTACTACCTCTATTTTTTTTAAATTTATTTTCTGTTTTCTTTTTGTTTTTTGAAACATCTAAAATCCTTTTTCTATTTATTTTTTTATGTATGCAAGAAAATTATGGCAATATCGTTGTGATTTTGTTAAATATTTTTTGTTTATGTGCAAAATCATTTTTAAAAATATACTCAAAGGAGTAGCCAGTTCTGGATCATTTTTGGTTGATTTTTCAAAAATTGAATTTAATGAAACTTTCATGAAGAGGCTAGGACGAATAATTTTACACGATCAACTTATTAAAACAAAGCTTTTTTTTCGATTGAAGTAGGCAACTATTAGGGCAATAGCAAATTATTTGTCTGTTCTTGCTCCTCCCGGATGATGAATTTTAATGTCTACGTTTTTTCAACAATAATCTTTCAATTAATCTTTCGGGCATTGCTGAAAGTACCCCTTTTCAATTGAATGCGGAACTTCCTACGGAAGATATTTTGTTCAAACAATTTAAAAATAAGTTCATTTTGATTAATTGCTCAATTATCACTTAGACATATTGTTCGTTAGACAAAGCTTTTTGTCCGATTAAGGAAACCAACTTAGATCCCGAAGAAAATTGTTTGTCTTATCTTGCTCCACATATTTTTGAACAATAAAATTTTTAAATTACTTTTTCGATTAAAGGCTGAACTACCTTAAAATCGGTAAACATTTGGCCCGGACAATTTAACTATTTTTATTAATTGCTCAATATGGTGTTCAATTATTAAAGTTGTTTCGACCAAATGACTCAGTGGTAGAAGTAATACCTTTTGAACGAGAGGCTCCTGTCTGGGAGTAAAAATATTAATTGTTTTTCTCTCGTACGGAGTTTGAGCTTTGGATCGTCGAGTGGATCGTATTTCACCTAAAACGGTAACTCTTAGGGCATCATTTCAGGGAACAATTCCTAAAATTTGTCGATTCAACAAAGGAAACATTTTAAATGTTAGAAAAAACATCTGAAGTATGAGAATTTGCGGAAAAAATTTTTCCACAAATCGATCGTTAATATTTTTGGTAAATATTTTTCAAAGTTACAACAATTTTAGAAAAAAACAGTGTACATATTACATAAAAATAAATAATATATGCTGCCTTTAAATGTATTTTATATTATCTATATGCTTTACTATCGCTTAAAAATAAATGTCTGCTTCCTATTACTTTAGCCTAATAATTGTCGGACGGAAAGTTTTGTTTTCACAAAAAGAAAAAAAAAAATCAAAAAACCAAATTCTATGTTGAAAACAAAACATTTTTCAATTGATGTAAAAAATCTTCTAACATCCAAAATTGTGCTACTTTTTCTATATAAATGTACTACACAACAATATTGCCAAATGAGTACAAACTTACATAAAAAATTTTTCCTTTTTTTTTTTTTTTTTTGTTAATTTACTATACACAAACAACACACAACATTTTTGAATGTGTGGCATATAGTTAATAGTTAATTAAAATAAATTAATATGCATACATATTATTAGGGGATTAGTGGGTTGAAATGGTACCTATATGTTATGGATATAATTTTATTATAGATTTTCGCTGTATTTTTCATTGTATACTTATTGAATGTTTATTAGCAAAATTTATTTTTGAAGCTTTTGATTTGATCGATTTTATTATTGAGCAACAGTTCAAGTGAAAGAATAAACCTAGTGTGGTTTATTGAAAATTTATTTCTTTTCTTTTTTTTATTGTGGTTTGATTGGAAGAAGTGCGTGGTGATGATTAGCCCAAATGAATTATTGAAATTATATAATTTATTAGTATTGTACCTACATATATCACCACGAAAATCTTAACTAATTCCTCATAAATTTCTTGACTGTAATACGGCAAAAAAAAAAAAAAATTAAAATATTAACATAAGCCAAGTAAGAAATTAAAATATATTTACTCAAAAAACCACACACCTAAAGTCAACGGACTACAATAATAATACATAAATTTTTTTTGTTTAAGTAACATTTAGAAGAGAAATTTAAAAAAAAAAATTAAACGCTACGAATGCCACACTAGATAGCTTGCTAACTTGTTTGTTGCACAGTAATATCAATTTCATCGTGCTTTGCACCCATATATATTTAAATTTAAAATATTTAAATTTAAAAAAAAAAAATCCCCTAAAACCAATAAATCTATAATACATTACATAACATACATCAATATAAACCCAAATGCATTACCAGAGCAGCATTTTTCTATATAGGCAATCGTTTAGATGCATTATAAAAAATATCATTTACATGTGCTTTTATTAAATGTTTTATTTTCAGCTTTAAGAAATTTATTTTCAGGTAAAAGTTGTAGTAAATTTGTTAATTACTATAATTGTTGACTTGTTGCATTATTACCATAATTTTTATTAATTGAATTAAGTCATTATTTTACAATATAATAGTATAGTATATGAAGTCGTGGTGAATTTTTTTGTTCGTATTTTTCTTTTTCGTTTATTTCCTTTTCGATATAAATTTATCCTTTTTTTTTTTAATTACTATTATTAAATTGACGAAATGAACGTACACTCAATTTAGTAAAAAAAAAACAAAAAAACAATTTAATTTCCAATAATGTTAAAGTAATTTTCTCAGTTAAATATAGATATAATTGCAAACGTATTAAGCTTATGATTCAAGAAAATTTCTCTTGTTTAAAAACAAAACACATTTTATTCTGTTTTTTTGACAGTGAAATTGTGTGCATATATTAATATGTTTGATGCTCAAAACACCGATTAATTTGATGTACATATTACAAATGAGTCATCTATTGGCAGCTTTATGAGTAATGCGGTTTATGTATTGGCTAAAAGCTTTCTTTTCCATCAATTTTATTGCTGTATTTTTGTAGAGTAGAATTATTTATTCATGTATTGCTAATTATTTTTATTTTCTCCTTTTTTCTATCTTACTATCTCTCTATGTCTTTCCCTCTCTATTCATAATAACCAAGCAACATAAAGCTTTCAAAATACAATGACCGGAATATTTACATTATTTTTAAAAAGGCTTTTAGCAAAACTAACACTTCTCAATGTATATGTGAAGTTATAGTTTTGTTAGAAGAGGGACGAAAGAGCATCAAACAAACTAAACTATTTTTTTTTCAATACATATGAAATGTTACTAGCAAAAATCAAATATTCAAACCTGTCTGTCTGATCAATATACCCACTGACGAGAACCAGAACAATAATATATAATAAAAAAAAAATCCGTAAAATCGTCGTTGGAGTTTTTATTTGAATCACGGATAAATCCACGACATCATATATTATATTATCAATATATAATACGAATCCCATTTTTGATGGAGGACGCGTCATTTATGTCTATGTAAAAAAAAAAAAAAATTAAAAAAAAAACCCTACATGTACTAACATCCAAAATAAAAAATTGTTGCACGCTGCATCGTCGTCTTTTGTGTTGGATAAATCAAATCAATCAATGAATATCAACCAACAAATACACCGCCCCCCATAATATATCATTATACAATAAACCCTCCATATAATGTAAAACAACAAAGTAGATCAAGCACCATTGTCCATACTAGACGATGGTTCAATTGCAACCGATGTATTCGATGAAGAATGCTATGAAGACAATGGTTATGTGTATATACAAAGACCGAGCGCCGAACAACAATTAAAAAGTGAATGGTTGGCGGCTACACATCGCGGCATATTATTTGAACAAAAACATTTGGCATTAGCCGAAGATTTTGATATGATCAGTCTAAAATCGTCCGATTATGATGATGGCAAAGTTACTGCACTGCCAGAAGAGCAACATTCCGATAAGATAACGTCACCGTTTAAACAAAAAATTATCAAACCTGAAAAACAAGAACTTAATTTGAATTTAACTGCACCGAAACGTTCAAACATTAAAGAAACTGACAGCACATTCAAAAATCAATGTACGTCACCGTTCAATCTATCCGATATACCTGAACCTGAACCGCAAACACGATCGATACCGAAACGCAATGGTTCGCCAACGTTAAAATTAATAATCGGCCGAAAAGAAGTCAAATCACATGATACGTCGGCTATATCAGAAAGTCGATTGACTCTTTTTGGCAAACAGGATGTCGAAATATCAATAACATCTGAATCGAGAATATGTCTGACCACAATACAGGGTGATAAACAAGACAAAGAGACAACTGACTATATTGTAGCCGACATAAAAGACATAAAACATCATCACAAAATTTCACGTGAATATGACTCAACGACCGATACGCATACGATCAGTCGAGACAAAAAACGCGGTGACGATTCGGTTATGTTTTCGAAAAAGAAACGAATTTATCTGTATGAAAGTACCGATTCAAATAGTGAATCGCCTGCATCCGAACATAGTGTTTCCCATCATATTTCCGATACGGGCATTTCAATGACTCGTGGAACATTTACTGATACAGCCACTAGTCCCGGTGGACCAACGATATCGGATAATTTTAGTGATAAACATCGTTTGGGCATCGTCACCGACACCGCATTGGACATTGAAGTTGAAGAAATGGAATTGACTGATGCCGGTCTAAGTCCTATTCAACCAGATGATGTGGATGTATTCAATAATGCATTTAGCACTACTGATGATTCCGGATACACTCACATTGGTACAAGTCCTGTGGATTTTGACGATACAGTATCGGGTGTCGATACATCCGAAGCAGCCACCCTTACCGATAAAATAGAAGTGAAAGACGCCTCAAATAGTCCGGTCGATATTGAATTGGCCAATAGCAAGTTGGCCAATATCGTTGCTGATGAAGCATTTCTTATTGGTCGACGGGGATCGGGTGACGTTAAAGCTAAAATTAAAATGCTCGAAGAAAATTCAATTAAAATGAAAAAATTGGCTGAATCATCACCGCAAAAGAAATCTGTTTTGAAAGAGTCAAGCGAGACGGATAAAACAAGACCGATTATAATGCAGCCGGACGCCATTATTGATCAGACTAAAGATGCCAATGTACTGGTTGAGTCTATACCATCAATCCATGAAGTGATTATGAACATCGAAAAACGAATTGCCAGCGAAGCTATTCCAAAACGAGTAACATTTAACGATAAACAAAAATCACCGACACGACAAGTCAGTGAACAATCAGTAATTAGAGAAGTTGAATCGCAAATTATTCATCCAGAAACTGAGTTTGAGGCGAAAGTCACAAAATTAGTAAAACACATTGAAGGCAAAAAGCAAAGTGATAGGAAAAAACGAGATACTCTGGCTGTAGACATTGATTATGATATTACAATTGAAGAAACGGAAAAAGATTCCGTTGATCTAGAGATTATTGGTGAACCTGTTTGTGAAGTCATCTGTATGAAACGGACCATCATCGGGTTAGAGGAAGAGGAAGAAAATCTAGACCCAACTGCACCCAAAACCAAAATCTCTCCACTACAAGATACAGAGAAATTCGATGAAGATCGAAAAATTGTCACTGCTGACAAAGCAAAAGAAATATTTCCCATAGCTAAAGAACACGATTATGCTGAGCAAATTGTTCCGAGCAAAACGGCTGTAAAAGAACCGGTACTAATCACGAAGGAGCTAACAGAAGTCATTAGAGAAGTTGATTTTTCAGAGCAAATTGTTCCAACCATAAAAAAAGAACAAGCAGACCTTCCACGTGAATTTGTAAGTGGAGCTGTTAGAACTGTGGAAAAGCGAAAAAGAACCCAAACAGTCACACCACAATCCAAACCTTCACAATTACCAATCTTTAAAAAAATGGCACCGAAAGAATTCAAACCCAAAGAAATCGAAAAAACTAAACAAAAATTAATCGAAACTGGCATGGTAGAACAAATTAAAGAAATGTCGAACTTAACAAAGACATCAAAGGGAATTTCGTTTATCGAACAGAACATTTCGGAAAATGCCGAAATTATAGAAAAACAGTCACTAAGCGAATACGCAGAAAATGATACCATTGCAGATAAGGATACCAAAACTATAATAAAAACAGTTCAAGACACAGTGGAGCTACGGAAAAGAACGCACAAAGTAACAGTTCTTAAAGAAGATACAAATGCCACGCAGAAGGAAATAACCAGAAGTAGGTACACTGAAAGTAACAAGAAATTTGAAAGTAAAGTCGTTCACAAACAAGATAAAGCCAGCCATCAAGAAACCATTTATGACCGAAAAATACAAACTAAAATAAATAAAGATGATCAGACAGAGACTCAACTCCAAACACCCGAACATACAATTACAACCTCGATGACACCAGTATTTACAACCAAACTTATAGATGACGTACATATTAAGAAAATTGAACATGAGACCTTAACAGTAACATCACCAAAAGACGATAATAAAAAATTACTATCAGATCCACATATAACAGTTCCATACGAAACGATCGATGTAAAAGAAACACATTTCACAATAATTACTAAAGAAACACTTATTACTGAGGAAAAGTTGGAACATATTAAAAGTCCCGAAAAAGAGAAACGTTCAAGAGAACTTGATAAGAAACCTATTTCTGATGAAAAATCAGTCACACCCGAACCTCAAATACCAACTAGCCCAGCCCTTAAAGAATTGCCAATTCTTTCAAAGCCTGAATCACCTGAGGTAGAAGAAACTAAACCAATCAGTGAAAAACCAAGTCCATTAGAACCGAAAGAAGAAATCCAAAAAGAAATAGAAAGTC
>JANSTT010015930.1:0-21379 GCA_026745375.1 Platyura marginata | reverse complement strand
ATCATTCAATTTGATATTGATTTATGTTCTCTGGGGGATAATATTTAACCTTAAATCTTTTTAACTTGAAGATTTATTTTAAGTGATAAGCAACCGGAAGAAAATTGTTTGCTTTTTTGGACTGTAGATTTTTTTTTTTTTTTTTTTTTGAAAATAAAAATTAATTATAAATTGAAAATCAATAAAAGGGCCAAGTAAGATAATATTTGTGATATCTTTTTCTCAATAAATTTGTTTTGTCAGTTAATAAAATTACTTTTACTTTATAATTTATAGATTTACCTATGTACCTATCTTCCCGCATATCTACCCAATAAAAAAGTTAAATTACTACATTGGTATCTTGATCGATCAAATTATAATTTAATATGTTTATGAAGGAGAAACAGATACCTGCTTATGCCTATAAAGTACTATGTCGAGTACGTTGGATTTGAAATCATTTATAGCGCGGTACTAAGCATTATAGGTCTTTCTTAGGACTTTGTTTGTCACATTTCGGCTTCATTCTGTGGTCATTCCGTGTCACTTTTTTACATCCTTGGGATAGATTTAATATAAGTATTTATCTCCTCCCCTCGCTTTATCGAGTAGGTACTTGACTAAGCGACCATTATAAATTTGATGTAAAAATGTTATTTAGATTGTGTGATACAAATAAATGAATAGTCAAATTGTATAAATTAATAATTAAAATTGAGTGAAACCAATTTTCAACCGTGAATGTCCATTGCTTTAAAATAGAATGAGTTCTCGTTTTTAGTATTAATACTAAACGAACCAGAAGGGTCAAATGACCCCTTTTTAGATTTTGATCAACATTTTTAAACTAAATTTTTTCGCTTTTCCTTAATTTACTTTACGACTTTTCCGATAATATAAAATATTTACTTAATTTTTACTCAATTAAGGCTGAGATAAATTGGGCTTTCACCGAACATCTTGACCGTTTTTTTAAAATGTGACACAATTTTGAACTTTCTTAATACTAACGATATGGTTTTGAAACTTTGTTTTTTAATATTATTTTTCAAATTTCCAGCATTTTTTGCTAAATAAAGTTTTTGAAAAAAGATCGTTTCCTGAGACTATTGAAAAAAAAACAACAACCTGAAATTTCTCTAACTGTGAATGTTGCCTTTCATATCAAATAGGAGGAATTTCCAATTTTCATCTTTTTCATACAAAATATGCAAAATTGCTATTTTTGTGAAGACAGCTGTAGGACATTTCAGATACAAATCAATTGAGAATCTGGGTAATTGGAAGACTTTTGTAGCATTTAGATGAAGTGTAGTATATTTGAGATGACTCTAGTAATAAATTGTTAAAATACTGTTCAATATTATCAAAAATTTGAGCCATTTTATTTTAATTTTTTTTTTTTTTTAATATATTTTGAATTACATACATAAACATTCTTTAATACATATTTGTATAAAACTCGATCTATTTTTACCGACATAGAATAATAACCTATGTAGATTCTCAAAAAATAAAAAAATAAATAAAACTTTCTGAATTTGATAATTCAGCCATCCTATGAGCTATTGCATCCATATTTTTTGGTAACTTGAAAATTTATCATTTACAACATTTATTTGGAAATAAATGATACATATTTCGAAAAATTCTTGAATTTTGTCAGGCCTGTGGGCAATTGTGTGTACCATTTGTTTTGTCAACCGAAAAACTACAGAGATTTATCGTCCTAAAGCAATTTATATATTCGATTGTTCTACAACTTGTTTAGAATTATTGATTTGTTCTCTGCGGGCAAAGTTCTAACAGAAAAAAAAAATAAAAAATAAATATATATATATAAAAAAATGAATCAAATTACAACCACCATGCCTAAAAATCGTAAAATTTCCTAACAGGAAAAAAAATCCATGATAATAGCATAACTTTGTCATAACAGACATTACTGACAAATGCTCTATATATGTATGTATATCTATATGCACATATGTATATATATTTTATATAATATTTATTTTTGGAGTAACTTCAAGTATTATAGAAGTATACCGAAGACATGTTATTGCTGGGGCCACCATATACATAATACCCCATATATATACAAGAGAAACCCCATTCGAATATAGTCCCTTTCAATAGTACAAAAGACCTAACTAAGCGAAAATATTAAATGAACGCATTTCGTTGTATACAATCCTACATATATATATATATATATATAGAAAAAGAAAATACATATGAGTTTTCCAAAAAAAGAAAAAAAAGAGAAAATATAGACAGAAATGACAAAATAATGGCATAGAATAATATAAATATTTACTTTAACATTTCCAAAAATAAAAACCAATCGAAGTTAAGAGAAAATAACAATTTGTCGAAATTTATTGCTGTGACTTTGTTTTTGTTATGGGCCCCAAAATGGTATTTCATCGAATTTGGGGACGAGACAAGATAAATTGACTTGTTGAACATATTACACATTGTTCATCTCCTATATCCTCTATTACTCCTACATATTAATATACATCCGTATAAATACCTACTACATATATAGGAAGTGTTAATTAATATTAACTATTAAACCAAAAACCGCATCTCTTTATATATTATTAACTAAGAAAACTGTCAACGAATGGGCTCTCTATATATACGATGCTCTCTATATACTTATGTATATATGTATGAATGTATGTATGAGCCCACTACACCCTTCCTTACCCCAAAAAAGGTAGCAAATTTACACATTTCAACTAAAATATTTACAGCAAAAACCCATCAAATGGTAGTGTAAAGTGAAATTATTGAAGTGGTTTACTTTGCTCTTAGGAGTTGTCCTTTGGGTAGATATTTTGAAGTCAGTTTATAAATAAAAAGGACGTGCTGGTATAGAATTAAGACTGCAAAGTTTTAGTGAGTTTTGGTTAAAATGAAATTTATCAAATTAATTTATTAGAAGTAGGCAGTAGGCATCTCATTATTAGTGTCGTTCAATAAATTTTATGCAATTCTAAGTGATTTTCGATTGTATTCATCAATTTAAATCATCGTGAATTTATCACTATTTTTTGTCACCATATTGGAGTCTTTGAGATTTGTATAAATTTTTTTCTATTTTATATCGTTCCATGAATGCTAATGATCCTTTTAACTGAAATCTTATTCTTAACCATTAATCGTATTTCCGATGTAAAAATATTATCCAAAATTCAATAAAATATTATAAGAAATTCCTAGGAAGGTGATTGGCGACTGTCCCTTGTCACTTTATTAAAAGTCATTTCTTGTAAGGCGATTGCCACCAAGCAAATAACCAAAAAGTGTCAAAACATTGGTGACACCAAAATAGATGTCACTTTCGTTATTTTGTGTAGTTAATTGTTTTTTAAATATTTAGCAAATATGTGTCGTAATCATACTCACATACAATAATAACCGATAATTTATTCATTACACTCACAAATATCATCCTCCCCTCCCAGTAGACTCAAGGGCCTCTGCAATCCTTTTGAAGCTGACCCTGTTAGGAGCCTCCCTGCGTATTTCCTGCTATGTTCATTGCGGGCATTCCATCGCAGAGCTTGCCTTGGTATGCTGTTCTCTAGTTTGACACTCTCATCTAACATGGCGTTTACATCAGACATTAAAACGAAGACAGAATGGTAAATTGACAACTGTCTTAATGAAATTGTCTCGTGCAAACACCTATTTTTCTTGTAAAGACAATCACTATCTTCGTTAAGATAGTACTTTCTAGACAGTTTTGAAGATAGCAGGTCGATCAGTTGGCGAGACGGTAAAATGACATTTGAGTAATAAAAATGGCTGAAACTAAAAATATAAGTGAAAATATCCGTTAACTGTAATTTATAAGGCCTTCAATAATGTTGCCTCAAAGGCTTTTTAACTAGAAATAGTTTGACTTAACATTTTCTCTTCCTTTGTCTATTTTCCTCGTTTTCAAGAATTTCCAACAATTTTGAAACTTCAATTTTCGCGTCCGTACTGTTTGCTGTAATTTTATCAGATTAAAATGTCAAGACAGTATGTAAACGCTATGCATAAACTGTCTAGATTAAGACCATTGTCAATTTACCGTGTCTTACTGTCTGATGTAAACGCCGGGTAACGCTGTGACACTTTCCACTGTAAATTTTGAAAAAATTAATACGAACCATATTCGTATTACGAGAATACGATTACGACTTGAGTAGCTTTAAGATGAACTGGCCGGTGTTTCAAAAAAGATGTTTCCTTTGAATCGCTCTAGTATGGAGCATTTCGGCATCTCTCTAGAGAGATAGATGAAAAGCTATTATCAACAATGGGGGAGAATTGGTTCGTCTAGGGGATTTTACTAAAGAATCATATTCGGTGAAGTAAAAGAAAATTCTATATGGCACAATCGATATTCCAACCAGTATTCCAAATAAAAAGCTATTTATTTACCAGGACATCAGGACCTCAGAATTAAATGAAAAGATTACAGAGGAATTTGTTAAGGAAGACACAAACCATAATGATGAGTTTGTTGTTAGAAAGAAATCGTCGCTTAACATATTCGGACTTTTTTGTGAGTTTCATTAATAACAAGACGTTATCAGAAGCAGTTTCTATAAGATTTATAGTCGAATGTGATATTGTAGAGATTACTAATTAATTATATTGTGTTGGTTTGGTATATATAGTCTTGATGGTAAGAAAAAGAAAACCATTCCAATCAACTTACTTATATGGTATATACAATAGCTCCAAACTCTTATATTACACAATTAATTTTCTCCTTACACCCCATTGCACTCTTATTATAAATTTGACCCTTTCTATTGTATATGTGTACAATGTACATATACACGACTTAATACAATAATGTATATAAACTTCTCTTTTGCTACACAATATCCTTATTGTTCGGAATTAGTTTGTGGTCAACTATAAGCTTAAGCCAATGCAGTAATGTTATGGGTAAACATAATACTTGGAAGTAGCTGAAATATATATATATATAAGTATATATAAAACTAAGCAATGAAGAGAGTCCATCATGTGTTGTAAATACTATAGAAAAGCTATGGCTTTGGTTATATGAACCATCAGTTGAAAAGTTAACTAGAAAAATATTGTCTGAAACCATAATGTTCATTTGCTGGGTTCACTCTTGGAAGCCCTTTAATTCCATTAAAATCATATTGCAACTTTCTTGTGCCCTTTTGGTGTGTAGGAGAGAAGGATATATATCAGGTACATAGGTAGTATACTGGCGTACTGTACATTATACTGTATACTAAATACAGAGCCGTAGATCTAATTATAGGTCCGAATGGAGTATTGAAACCGGGCGCCAAGAAGTTTGGCTAAAGCTGAATTACATCCAAGAAGATATATACATAGATCTATAGTACAGGTATCCCTTCTACATATAACACGGTAGATATAGGTTCCGTGTTGTATGAGACTTATGTAAAACTACCGTGTTATACGAGAATTTTCGCAATTTTCTTATCATGTTATAGCAAAACCGTACTATAGTATACCGTGTTATACGAGAATTTCCGTAATTTTCTTATTGTGTTAGATTGAAACCGTGTTGTAGGAGGGCTACATGTATAGCCCAAATGATAGTCAAAAGAAAAATTAAAAAAAAAAAATCTAGTAATTATTTTGCCTTATAGTAATGGGGCACGAATTTATTTATTTGAATGGACCCGTAGCTACGGCCCTGATCATATATACTTGTGCAAGTAGTACTTATACACCAGTTGTACAAATAGAAATGTTTCCATTCATATCATATAGCAACCAAGAGTTAGGTTAAATTCAAAGAGGAGTCTGGTAATAATTTCCGTTAAATGGGAACTATTTCTAGAAACTTTTTGCCAAAGATATACTTGTGTGCTCTTGTTGTGCATTCGTCTATGCCACGTGAGTATATTTTCAACGATGTCCACTTGATGGTTTTGTCCAACAAAAAAAAAAATCAAAAAAAAAAAACCCAAACTTGCTTACCCCAACAGAAAATTTATGTAATTTAGGTGACTTGAGGCTTTTCGAAAATTTCAAGAGCTTTTCAAATACAATATGTCCTGAATTATTTAACATTTAAAATGAGAGACGAGAGTCAAGTTGATAGAGGTTGAGTTCAAGTAATGAATATTATTGAAAGTTATGAAAAGCATAATTTGATTTTATGTATACCTAGTCTCTATATGTATGTATGTATGTAGCATTTATATGTACATATAGAGTATGTGTGTACCTACGTTATATGTTCAGTATCAATAAATTTTAGATTTAATGCTAAATTGCCTGTAATTTAATGTGGTTTTTCAAATTGGATAGAATTTATTAAATTTTCGAATTTGAATAAATATTCGATAAATCAATTGAAGAGTAGAAAATTGATGTCGTAACGTAAAAAAAGTCTTTAAACATTCAGTGCGGATGAAAAGATATTTTTCTTCCATTAATTATCAATGAACGAATTCTTTGAAGTTTTCTTTCGTCATTATAAATTTAATAATTTGTTCCAATTAAATTACTGATAGAGATGATTGAATACAAAAATTTGAAAATTAATTGGCACAGTAGAACAAAGTTACAAAAGAAAAGGTGTAACTGCATACATATCTATTGACATATCTATATACTTATGTAAAAATGTGTAGAGTTGGAGGGGATAATCACTTAAAAAAAAATCATTTGGCAAAAAATGCTAGAAATTTCTAATTATTTATAAAAATACAAAGTTTCAAAATTATGTCTTTAGTATTAAATTTGTGTTTTTTCGGAACTTCAGAAACTGAAGATGGATAATCCTTTACATCCTTGTTTATATTGAAATAAATGTTTATTTTTTGTTTCAATTTGATTTTTATTAAAATAGTATAACAGAGAAGTCAATAACTTAACAACATAATACATTTTAGGGTGTGAGGACACACCAGGTGGAGCTTAATGAGGTTCTTTTAACGTCCCGGTTTGAAGGTATTGAATGGTGTCCTGAGAGCCAGGAGCATTACAGAATTAATAATTGTCGCCCCCTCTCCCTAAATGATGCCCATGCCCCTTAAACGCGAAAATAGGCCAAAATTTCAATTTGCCATACCTCGAGAACCAAATTTAAAAAAAATGGAACAGAATATTTCTTATTTTGTATAAGAACCCTAAAAAAAAATTATTTAATTTCGAAAAATGAAATTTCATTTTGTTCATTGTTCATTTTGAGATAAAACCCCCAAGAAATCTAGAAATATTTCACATAACTACAAAAGCTACAGTCACTACGTCCAGAAAATAGAGGTGCGCCTGTTGTAAAAAAAAAAAAAGAAAATCAAAATACCCAGCAATACATTTTTTCATTAAAGAAAATAGAAAACATCACCATACTGTCATGTCATGTAGTCGTAGTCGCATTCAATCAAAATCATAAAAGTTGGAGAGTGCCTTTGATGTGCACACAGCACAATGGCAATGATATAGGCCAGGGCATACATAAATGTCAACATTTTCAAAAAAAAAAAAAAAAATTCCAATTAGTTTTTAATTATCTAATTGGTGTTCAAAACAAGAATTTCAATAAAAAATAAGGATACGAAGGAAAAACTAAAAAAAATAAATTATTTTCCTTTTGTTTTATAACGTACATTAGATAGGGGGGGTAGGTTGTACTGTACATGTACGTACATATTAATAAAAGATAAATACAAACAAACAAAAAATATTTCCACTCACTCCCTCTACCTACAATGCATATCAAAGATATATAAAAAAAATATACTTAAATAGATCCTTTTGTATAGATTATTTCATACCATAGATTTTTCATGTCAAAAAAAGGGATTTTCACATTATTTTTTAAATCGCTGAAAAACATTTCCCAGAGATTATTACACAAATAGGTTAGGTATTTGTATTTACCTATATAATATTTTATATTTTATTTGGTATATATGTTTTTCCATTCAATTATGATAAAGAGCTTAAGGTCGATTTGAATTTATTTCATTTTATAATAAAATATACATAAAACACACACACACACACACTCACATACATCTAACATGGATATATATATATACAATACATATACAGTTATATTGTATGCATGTACGTAGTCATGCCTATATAGAGAGGTAACAAATATATTTTCATATGTTGCCTGAGATAAATTTAAATTTTAAATATCCCGGGGTACAAGCGTATTGTTGGATTATTGGTCCCCAGTCTCGTTTTAATACATTATGTAATAACGAGTTGACAACATAAGCCCCATAAAAATATGTAAGGGAAATATTTGAATTGTCAGTGATTTAAATTCCTGTAGCAAAACTATATGTTTTCCGTGTACCACTGAATTTGTGTGTGACCCACATACGAAATGAAAAATACATTTTCCTCTCTCTCTTTATACTATATATGTATGTATAGAGTAGGATTTGGTATAAAATAATTTTTTTTTTTTTTTTAATGTAGCTTCTTGAAAATATATGTAATTTGTCTTGAGAAGTTGTCTGTGGAGTTATTTTTTTTTTTTCGGTTGCCTTCCTCTCCTTATATAGTAGAATTGACAATTTAGATTTGAAATAACAAATATCCGCACAAAGTATTTCGAGCAGTTTTCACTCTGGATCTACATATATAAAAGTACGTGTACGATAACAACATGCTTAAGGCAATTTTTGTTTTGATTTTTCATATACATACATACATATATGTATATGAAAAAAATGAAAATGTATTTTCACCGTGCACACAAACATACAATATGTAGGATTTGTGACATATTAAGTATGTACTTATATAAATGACTATTTCAGTAATAAAATTGGAGTATGGATGATAAACACACAGGAGTGTTTTTCCTTTCTACATACATACATACATAACATATTATTGAATCTCTATGATAATTTCTTATCCCAGAAAAATAACAATTTTCTTTTTATCGGTATTTTCCGGTTGTTTTTTTGTTGTTGCAATTTTTGTTTGTTGGGATATGTAGAGACATCGAAATAATTGGCTTAATAAGTATAAACACTGATCCCTCGATTTGCACGGTAGATACGTTTCACGAAAAATCTGTGTAAATAGAAATCGTTTAAAACGAGACAATGAATGCGTTTAATATAAAATAATAGAAATAAAACAAAGATTTTTTTTTAATTTACAAACCGTGGAAATCAAGTGCCGTGCAAATCGAGGGAATGGGTGTATTTGAAATTACTCCCTCTATTTAAATAAAAAAAAATAAACATAAATTCGAATGAGTTATACAAAAACAACTAATACTCACGCCAATTTTCGTAATACGTAATACGACGCAACGCACTAGAGACGTCTGTCCAGATGTTTGTGAAATGAGTGCGTTCAATGTAAAATAATAGAAATAAAACAGAGATTTTTTTTAGTTTACAAACCGTCTACTAGACACTTCATCAAAATAAAAATAAGGACTACCGGGACTTGTACCTGTGATGTGAGGGAGTGGGAAATATACTTAGTAGTATTTGACCTGAGGACATGGAATTCATTTTAAAAGTACAATGAACTCTTTGACGCTCCGTTCCTTTCCTAGGTTAAAAAGATATGTGTAATTTTGCGAAATGTAGTAGGCGTGTCTTCTCTATATTTTATTATTGTTGTAGGTCAATTTAATTTTTATAATGTAAGGATTAGCTGGCTCTCGACCGCCACTTACATTAGCCTAAGAAAACCTAAAAAAAAGACTAAAAAAATGAAATTTTACTGAGCCATTTAATAATCTGTTTAAATATCGGGATTGTCTAAAGAATTTTGAATTGAGATTGTGCACCTTCTTTTCCTATTTCCCTTTACGTTTCTGCTTGTAGTCTCGCTCAGTGTTATTTACTATGATCGTGAACCAGAATTCCTTTTCATGTTTCGTTGGCGGAGTTTCGTTCGTCCTCGGACCAATTCTTGAATTGATTGATTGGATCTTAGAGGACAATTTGTGATGAAATAAATCCAAAAATATAAAGTTAAAGTTAAATTAAAATAAATAAAAAATATGATGGCCGAGAAGGTCCTCCAAACAACAAACAGTAACAGCGTTACACAACAATGGTGTCAGAGGTGTGAGATAAATGAATGAAACTTTTCAAACTTTTCTCTTCGTCTCAATGAACAAGACTTGAGCGCATAATTTAAGGACATCAACCACAATTTCCATTTACCAACATTACTCTATGTTAATTTTCAATATTACAACGATTCAACAAATTTGCAATATAAGAAATTATTGACTATTGATGATTATGATTATCCATTAAGTGGACTGCATAATAGTTAACCGCAAATCCAAATAGTATTTACATTTGTATAGTAATAGAAATTCGAGGCAATTATGTACACTCAGAAAATATATGTATTATAATCATTATTGTAACCAGTTTGGAAAGCACACACAATCATTATGAAAAGCTCAGTTGGAATGTAATTACCAAATGCGGTTTTAACAAAAGCACATGATTCAAATAACAAAATGGTGTATAATTACATTTTCATATTATAATCTCTTTTGTTGAGTTAAATTCTACTCACAATACTTGCGCTATATTCTAGGTATTTAGAAAATTAATTAACTGTTGAATTAAGCTTGGAATTTATAATTGTTGTAGTCTCAATATTTTGTTTGTAAGGGTGCGTTTTCATATATTTTTCCACACCAATATGTAATTAAAGAAAAATGTTAGTACAAAATATGTATAATTATTTTGTATGCATAGTTAAATTTATTAACCCTATACTGCATGAATTTCTGTATTTCATTAAAAAAAATTATATTCTAATAGAAAAAGGCAAATTAAAACAGGGAAAATTAATAAAAAAAAATCTAAAAGCATCTGGGTGGGAAGTGTGTATCACCAATAATATGATACATAAAATATTATGCCCTTTATTTATTGAAGGGCACCGAAAAAAAATGCAAAGACGACTCGTACAGTAGTTAAATTGTTGTTCTATTTCGAAGAACATAATAGGGAATGCGTTAAATTTTATTTGCCTAAAAATAATTATTATCTAGTACAACGAGATTTGACAGAAAATAAAAAGTGTATCACCAGTGATACGCTATGCAGTGTAGGGTTAATGTACCTACGTACATATCTAGGTACCTGTATTGTTCTTAAGCAAAAGTTATAGTTAATTAAGATTTAACACTTTGCAGCTTTCCGATCGATATCGTACATAAAGATTTAACGCATACATTGTATACTCGGTTTAAGAATTATACGAAGCATCAACGAAACATTCATAATTATAAAAAAAAAAAAAATTCAGTATCAGTTCAACACTCTTGGATTCATCAGTTCAACACTCTTAAGATTTTCAGCAAATTGTAAAATATATTTTTCGTCTAATTTTTTATATTCCCCATTATAATATTATTGAAATTATATATTTCACTTCCGGTTTTTGTATTTTACTTCCGGTTTTTGTATTTTTAACAAAATAATAACTGATTTTTAATAATTGGGAGTAACTTCGTTTTTTGTTTTGCATTCATTTTAGTCAAAGATCAACAAGAATCATCGGAGACCATTTTAGGTAAAGATCTAAAAGATGCATCATTATCGAAAAATTGATAGCGATATCAAAATGGGTTGCCCCTAAAACCCCATAATCCCAATTTTCATTGAAATATTTTGATATATGGAGATTTTTGAAAATTCGATGTCAAAACGATACATGTAGCAACATCTCTGGTTTGAATTACTTGCTGTAAACTTATGAACTCCTGATCCTGGTATTTTTTCGAAGTAGTCATTTCTTTTCGCCATTTTCATGAGGCTTCGTTTAAAAAAACAAATGCCTAACGATGGCCACAAAAATGGCGAAAAAAATGACTACTTTGAAAAAATACCAGGATCAGGAGTTCATAAGTTTGTAGAAGGTAACTGAACCCAGAGATGGCTCTGCATGTACCGTTTTTAACTTTGATTTTTGAAAATCCGTATTTAACGAAATATTTTAATGAAAATTTGGACTAAGGGTTTTTAAGGACGCCTATTCTAATGACGCTAACAATTTTTTGATATAAATGCCCCTTGTATGATCTTTACCTAAAATACGAAAATAAATACCAAACAAAAAACGAATTTTTATTAAAAATCATTTATTTTCTGTTAAATTAGCATTTTATTTACAAATAATATAATTCATTATACTTGGGCACCTTCCAAGTTTTTGTCCTCCAGACGCTTTATCGTTCCTGTTAGCACTCCAAATAATCCTAGCAAGATAAGTTTAAATATCAAATGAAAATATAATTTGTTTTTTAAATTAAAAACGCCACGTATAAAGCACTGGCTGTGTCTACATTTCTAATTGCATTTTATGCTCACTTGGACAATAGCAAATTACGGCTTCTCTTTACTTATACACAAGGTATGGTAACATTATAATGTGGGATACATACACAGCACACAATAAGAACCATTATACAGCACCACCCAGTCCACGGTCAGACCTACAAAACAAGAGAGCACATTATAACGTCCATCTGACCAGAGTCAACAGGTTGCATAATACAATCACTGACCATATATGTACAATACATAGGTATATACGATGTATACATAAGGGGATAGTTAAAATGAGCGTTATAGAGCTTTATATGGTCTTCATACACTTGGTTGGAGCCTTTTTTTTTGTGTGTGTTGTCGCTAAACACGGTTATATACATTATTATGCTCGATTATACATCATAAGATGGATGAATTAATTCATTATAAATTTATGAAATGAAAATAAACAAACAATAAAACCATTTTCAATGGAAATACTCTGGTTTTCTTAAAGTCTATAGAATTTCTGTGTCTACATCTATCACGTTCCTTCTATATCCATATACATATATACATACATACATACATATTTATGTATATATAAGAAGAAAAAAAAACACAACCGTTTTATCCTGTCAAATGGAGCTACTTTTATTGCATCCTGAATAGAATATGCAGTCATATTTGAAGTGCAATGCAATGACTGGGGGGGTAGGTAAGTATGTTCATATACAACATGCACTCACACTGCACAATGCACACATAAATGCTAATAGGTAATTTGTCTTTCCACGTTGTAGGTATGTATATATGTATGTATGTACGGCATATATCATATATGTATACATCATACCAACATGTCGTTGCACAATGTCAAAGGCTCATCAGATTTCTTTTTAGAAAATTATTCATTCACTCTATATGTACATATGTATGTATGGATTTATTGTATGTATGTATGTATGTATGTCTGTTCTATCATAGTAATAGGGATGAAACTACATGCGTATACATGTGAATTGAAAATATTGTTTATTAGGTTCATCTGGTAATGATGGTGGGAGTGGAATGTATGCATAATACAAAATATTAATATATATAAAAGGGAGGAAATTAGTCTAATTGGATCTTTTTGCCAACTAATAATAGAACAATACACTGAGAATATATGAAGCAATATTTTTTTTTTTGTATTCGCTGCCGGTGAACGAACAACAATCCATCTCCTGAAGTTATTTGTGTTAAGAGGAAACAATGAACAATAAATTACCCATATAGCGATGCTTTTGCTGTGTGTTTATAATCCAAAGTTACATTACATTTCTCTCTAATCGATAATCAAGACTCACATTCTTTGCTGAGTAAACAATAAAAAAAACAAAATTATAACAAACTAATATTTGAACAATGTACATATGTAAGTGAACAAACGCTAGTGAATTCAAACTATATAGGAATGAAATGAATTATTATGGGTAAAATGACTTGCTACTGTGTGTTTACATACAAATATCAAGAATGAATTCGAAATTATGCATAAATTACTCATATTTAGTTAGGATAATTCCACAAGATATATTTGGTTTTTTAAAGACGCACTGTCCAGTCAATGGATGATCCAGCTTCAACGGTATTGTGATCTTAACTATTTTTCTCCCCTATATTCACTTCATCTATTAAAAATACTCACCATTCCGGTATTGTGAATACAAAACTCACTTGAAATGAAGGTGAACATTTTACATTTAGTTCAGTACCAAATCTAGTACTTTTTTTGTAAAAAAGTGAAAAAATTAAACGTCAAAGTTATCGCGTCCAGACATAGTTCAGGCATTGACCAGTAGATACTGTCCAACTATTGTCCAGATATTATTCAGTTATTGACCAGCAGAAATTATCTATGCCTGTATTGTTCAGCAGATATTGCCCAGATAGTGTCCAAAATATAATATTATAGTATTATCCAGATATTGTACGGTTATTTTTCAGGAATTGTACTATCCACTGATGGAACAGTAGAGAATTGTCGTAGAAATGGTTGGGATCAACAAATTAAAACCTTTGGATAAATAAATGGAAATAATTGGAGGGGAAATTGGGCACAGATTTATAAACTTTAAAAATTGACCTAATCACTCATAACTGTCAACGTGTTTTTTTTTTGGAATATGTAGCCCTAAAGGCACCAATTGTTGAATGATACAACCAATTTATTTAACTGTGTCTGATATGACCGGACTTCAGACTATACTACACATACATGTACTGTACGTGTACATATCTGTGGCCAAAAGTCATAGTAGCTTTAGTGTTTTTAAGCCAAAAATGACGTTTCAATAGAATCGACTTCTACATTGTTCAATCTTTTAATTTGCCCTTACTTAGATTTTCAAAATGTTTTTTTTTTTAGCGAATTACACATTAAAAACCAAACAGCCTAATTGATTATCTTGAGATTTTTTATTGTTTTATTTATTATTTGTATAATAATGGCTTAAATACTTTTTTTACATAAAAATCTTAAAAATTTTTAGAAGAAAAAAAACTTTTCTTTTAAACAAGTCGAAATACTAAAACTGCTCCACTGAAAACTTGCAATTTTGCGTGAGGTGAACAGTGCACACCTTGCACATATGACAGAACCGGCCCTGATAAAATCGACCAATGGAAGGTATACGCTATACGGTATACCTCTATTGATGTCTATCTATGTATATATCACATAAAGGTGTTCTTTTAACTTAAGTTGTATAAAGACAGGTACCTACATAATAAGTACATATTTCATTAAATTGTTAGAACAATAAGCAAATAAATTTACTTAAAAAAAGGGGTACACAGACCTTCTATTAAAAAGTAAATGAAACAAACAAAAAGGCAGGAAATGATCAGGCATTCAAAGGCTTAATTAAAATGTAAAATTAATTAGCAAGTCTCGTCCTGAAAAACTCGATTGAAATGAAGAACACGATATACAATTGGAAAAATAACTAAAGAACTTATTGTTTAGCTTGGAACCCAGCATCCTGTTGAGCTGTCTGTAAGGAAATTCACGATGCCGTAATGCAGGTAACGTAAACATTCCAATGCTGGTACAATACCCTTTGGTTATTATTATCAGTTTTGGAATTTTTGTCTTTTTTTTTTTTTTAATTACAGTAACAATTAACATGCAAAAACGGTAATATTCCCACCGTTCGGAGCATTAAAACAATTTAGACTTTATTTCATTATTCACTCGTATTCAACTTAAAAACTTAATAATATTTAAAAACGACTACTTCGTTGTAGCTCTGATCTTTGACTGACTAAATGTCGCAAAACATTTCATCTTCAACATTGGCTTGGGTCATCATGAACATCTGATCAGTGTTATAAAATAAGGGTCTCAGGTACAATTATGCATAAATGTGTACATTGTACAG
The DNA here is from genome assembly GCA_026745375.1 of Platyura marginata. Classification (NCBI taxonomy): domain Eukaryota; kingdom Metazoa; phylum Arthropoda; class Insecta; order Diptera; family Keroplatidae; genus Platyura; species Platyura marginata. Next base: position 5,667 of record JANSTT010015930.1, on the reverse strand, counting down.
TACATGTGTACCTGGAACACTGATGAGTCATGATGAACCATAAGCCCAGATGAAATGTTTTGTAATTAATGTAGTGAGTCACTATAGTCGTTATTAAATTTCGTTTGCGCAAAGAAAATGCGTAATTTGCTCAATGATATAACAGGGTCAACGATCGAAAACTAAAAAATTAGGGAATAAAGTGAAAATCAGATTCGATATTCTTCTTTCCTTTCCACATCCAATATATACATACATAATTCAATATAAATTTGGGGTCAGAATTTGACTTCATAATAAATTTTATTGTAATTTTTTTTCTATATTCGAAGTAGAAATATATTTACGCCTTAGAAAATTTAGCGCCCTAGGCGTCCGCTTAAGTCGCCTATTTAAGAGAACCGCTCCTGGATATTAAAATAATATGTAAAACTGTCATTATTTGACAGCTACAGCAGTTTTCATCGATGTCATAGCTGGTTAAACATAGTCCATAATCAACTCTAACCCTACCAAGGTGTGTCTTTGTGACACATTTCATTTTAAAAACTCTGCTATACTCAGTTAATTACCGATCGGAGGCTTTACGTATTTTATTATTCGACATTTTTACACACAAAATAAATAAAAATAAAATTTTTAACTTTTTATCTACATTTAAATTAAAAAAAAATAAAAATTACTGGCACAACCTACCATCAAGGACAAAATAGCCTGGTTGGATTAAGGTTAAGGAATATTTTTAATCGACGCTACCAGTACGCTATTATTGCTCTTCGCACAACTGACCATCAAATACTCAAAAAGATATTCCAGTGAATGTAGTATTTGGTCTATTTTTTAATAACCTTTTGTTAAGTAACGGAACGGGATATTGGGGTAGAACATTGTAAGTAAATTTTTTCCAAATAACATTTAACTGCATGTATTCGCCCAAACGTTAGGTACGCCCCGATCTCTCCTACCTATATGTCGGTAGGTAAAGAATTGAAATAATGAGCTGGTATTTTTAGAAGTTATGCTTTTTAGTTAGTTAATTCATACGAATTTGCTTCCTATTTGCCTATTGTTAGAAACCCATTCAAATATTAAACTTACCTAACTTAATTTTACTTCAACTTCAACTCTATATATATGAACGTGTAGCGTGTAGGTATAGACAAATTATCTACTTGAAACTCAAAATTTAACCTCCACTTGGTGTTTGCACTAGCTCACATATAAAGCTGACTATATAAAGTTTAATAATATTTTACATTTCTCCTGGCAATGCATAATTCAAGTTATGTTTTTTTTTTTTGTTCATTTTACATCGCTTCCTAACAAAACGCTGCCTGCCTATAGTGAACATTGGTAGGTGGGAACCTACAGGAGTTTCTGTTGAAGGTAGACGAATAAGCATTAATACACTTATTATTACATTTTATAACTCCTCCAGAGTGGAGTGCATGAGTGAAAACAAGAAACATAAAATTTCGTTTCTGCCAGTTCTATATATGGGAATTGTAGCGCTAACATTGCCACAGAGAATGGCATAACGTTTCGTTGATGTAAATTTATAAGCTTTTTGCCTTGATTATGTTACGAGCTTGCAAGACTATAATAATACACGTTTTTGTTTAATATGTTCTTTTGTTGTACAAATATGTAGGAATAATAATGCATTTTGTGCATTCATTTAATTTGTTGCATTGCCATTGCAGCTACATACACAATTCTCGTATATCACGTAACTAAATAATCTGAATGGAGTTTTTGTTGACAAAATACGTAAACATACAAATAAGTATGAATAACATAAAGCTAACAAGGTACATTAATGAAATTAATTTTCAAAGGAATTTTGGCCGCCATATTGGTCTACTTGTGTACTCACACTATATTATTGATACTAAAGGAGTCAGAGAAGTCTGGTACTTGTATTTTGGTCGCACAAAATGTCAATGTCGGAATTGAAATGTGTTGTCGAGATCGGAATTACCATGCATAGAAATCATTTCTCTTTGAACCGAACACCATTCCGATATCGGTTTCATAAATTTGCGCCAAAATACAAGTATACAGGTACTGATGGGATAAGTTGAACTAAAAATTAAATTGAAGTGTTAGGTGTTAGAAGTGATTAAGAATGGCTTTAAACTTGTTATGTGCATCTGTAAATGTGACCACTCTATCGGACAACATTTGTTTAGTTTTTTTTTTTAAATTAAAATATCGAATAAAGTGAACACTCGAACACATGCCCTACGATTTTTTTTTGGGAAGACTATATAGCAGCCTTTATCCCAAAGAGCGGAAAATTCTAAACTCATAATTTCGAGAGCCGCAATTAAACAACACGGTCTTTATTTTCATTTATAATTTATTTAAAAAAATGTTAGTGTAGAATGAGGGCGAGCGCTCTAAAGCGCCCGTAAATCCCTAGACCTCCGATGGGCCCATTAGACATCCCTCGTGTGGTGACTTGCCCCTAGGCTACCATTCCAAGAGATTGATGAACCCAAGGAAGGTTGACCAATTTCCGTCATGCATTTCCGACAAATTCGCCAAATGGCAACCCATCGTCTTTTGTCTATTTCCCGATACGACTGAGCAGTCACATAGTAAATCCTTAACAACCACACCCAGATTTTATAGGTGTGCTTTGAACTAGCCGTGCCCGGTAAGAAACTCTGTTAGTTTTCTAACTTCAGCTTCCATAAAATTTCAACATGAAAGGGTTAACCAAAAAATAATTAAATCAATTTAGCTAAGTTTGTCCAGGGAATATGTTTTTTATGTTCTTAGTGCAAAAACAATTCTTTAAACATTAAAGGGTCCTTTTTGAACTTAAAGGATTAACTTTTTCTAAAAAATTAAAAATTTACAATTAAATTCTGATAAAAGTGAGTTTGTTTTTGAAAATTTTTGGTTAACTCTTTCATGTTCAAAATGTTAAGTTTTAATTATATTTTTTTGGCAAAAAAAGCTGGGAATTTACAATAAATGTGAAAATGCAAAGTTTCAAAACCACATCTTTAATATTTAGAAAGTTGAAAATTGTGTATTTTTTTAAAAAACAGCAAAAAAAAAATAACGGTTAAGAGGTTTTTTTTTTTTTTTAATTGGCATATGATGATTGGATCGCCGATTAGAAGCCGGCCCTGAAAAAACTACCTCTCTATAATTACTCAATTATTACCAGACATCAAGCTAAAGGAAATTTCCCTTAATTTGAAATGGAATTAGAATTTTCCTCAATATACCAACAGAGAGGTACACGAAATATTTAATTTTAGTAAGTGAATTTTTCCATCTATGTATGTGTGTGTAACGTAAGTATAACATTAAAGAGCAGAAGTACCGATAAAGCTACGCTTATGACGATAATATATAGCAGATAGCATTTAGTAAGAGCGCTGAAAACTATAGGAAAGGTATCATATACATACATACATTAACTTACTTACTATATATACTATAACTAAATGCTCACATTATATGATAAAGTTTCTGAATGGTAAATGTATATTTTAAAGTTTTCCTGAGCTAAGTACTTATTATGAAAATTAAGTTTTAAGAATACTTATTCTTCACTCTACATTAGAATAATAAATTTTTTTTTTTTTTGCTTTTTTTTCGTATAAAAGTAATTTAAAATTTCTGCAATTTAAATAAACTGTGACTCTTAGGTATATTTTTTGAATGTACTTACATAACGAATGTCTGTTTATTAAAAATGTATAAATAGATTTGTGTATTAATTTAAAAAATAAAAATAAAAAATAAAACAAAAAATTATTCCTCAATGTATTTTCATTTTAATGCATTTTATTTGAATAAAATATGAAACCGTCTCTTTATCGCATTTTAATGAGGACGTCTTTGAAACCAAAGTGTTTTTTAAAGGAAACTTTACAGGAAAAGTTATCAAAGGTTACCGGAAAAGTTGTTCTATAGGTAGAAAATATATATATATATGTATACGTATATTTGTAATCTCATCACAAATAAAGATTTTTGAATAAAAGCTTAGAAAAGACTTTTGACATTTTATGATTAAACCATTTTCGTATAGAAATTTTTGGCTAAACAATTTGCTGACTCCTGGTATTTAATGAATGTCAAAATGAAATCGAAATTAATTGCATGGAATAATATCTTGAATAATGCTTTTAAAAATCTTAAAGTCAATATATTTAAATAGTTCGCCTATATGTGGTATATTTAGTACTAAGTGGAATATTTAAAACATTGATGTAGAACTTTATCGTTTTCACATAGGCATTAATTTTTTAGCTGAAGAAGAATTAATCACTGAATAATTTAGTACTTTATTAGAATACTTTTTAGTAATTTAATTATATAGAATATAATTGTACTAAAATAATATATTTGCTTCAATTAAATTTCTTGGATGATGATAGGAGTAACGCATAATTTTACAAATTCAAATATAAATGTTTCATAAATATTAAATAAAAATTTAACTTGGTTCAGAATATAATTGTACTAAATTGGTATTAAATTAATATAATTGTTTCAATTACATTTCTTTGTAGATGATAAGATCAAAGTATTATTTTACATATTCAAATACGATCATTTAATGTAATTGTACTAAATTGGTACTAAATTTATATATTTGTTTCAATTACATTTTTTGATGTATGATAAGACTAAAGAATAATTTTCCTTATATTCGAATACTATTATTTAATGAGAATTTAATTTTCTTTAAAATGTAATTGTACTAAATTTTTTTGTATTTAGTTTAATCACAATTTTTTGAAGAATAACATATATATGTATGTAAGTAAAAAACAAAACTAGTAAATCTACGATAACTTTCCAAATATTTTTCCGTACTAAAATGTAACAATTGCGATTGAATTTAGAATTAGAATTTGTGTTCAAACTCCTATCATCATTAATTAGACGCGTTCGGTCAAGAACCCGTTTCAATTAATAAATATCAAGATATAAAATTTTTTTTTCTCTTTCTTCTACCTGGCTAATCGTATTCATTTATTGTGAACATTTTTATTGCTCAACTTAACCTTACCTTATGTTTAAACAAACGATGTAGAATTTGTTGGCAGCAACACTATCGAGTAATTAATTTTTTCTAAAGTAAATGAGCTACATCATTCCGGTCTTAACGTGTCGTGTCAAAATATAACGAGTTTGCATGTTGCTGTTCATCATGATCAAAGCTTATTATTCACTTAAGCCTTTTACTAGCTGGTGTACCTCTATAGTGTCGTTATATTTTTACTTTTATTTTTTATTTTTTTATTTAATAAAATAATGTGAAGATTTATTATGGATTGAGTATGGAGCGGACGTAAATCGATTAGCCATAACTTAGTTTGAAAATATAATTATTATTTCATATTTTTTGCGTTGGTAGTAGCAATAGATGTAATAGATATTTGATCCACACAATTTTATTTATTTTTTCTTTCAAAAATTAGTGACTTTTACTGATTGACGTAGCATGCAATTAATTTTTTTTCTCTGAAATTCTTCTCAATATAAGATATCCAATGATAATTCTAGAATAAATGCTAATCTTGGAAATTTCTCTTCGACTTTAAGTAAATATCTACAGCGAAAATGGTAAATACAACTATATACAGGTGGTGTGGAAATAAAAGTGAACGATTTTAAATATTGTTTAATTATTTATTTTTCAATTTTTTTTCA
>JANSTT010015919.1:0-21386 GCA_026745375.1 Platyura marginata | reverse complement strand
ATTTATCCAATTATATTTATTGTACAGACAAAATAGACACGGACAAAGTTGTAAATAATAAACAAGTACGCATACGGATATTTTATAAATGAATAATAATCAACTATGGGGAGAAAATAAAGAATAATAACCAATATGACCTTAAACAATTACAAAATGACAAAATTACTATCATGATGATCCATGATGATAATGATTAATATTATTATAAAATTAATATTAAATATTTATTAAAATTTATAAAAGTCATTCTCTAACGTAAAGTAAATATTCAAAATTTTCTTATCACTTCAAATTATAGCGTACACCTGTATAAATTATATCTGAATGTAGAAAACACATTATTATCGGGGTATCGATTAATTAAATTTATTTAAATAACTGTGAACACAATAACTAGGATTTTGTACGTTTCAAATTTCGTAGTATTACTTAGTTTTAGTAAGTTATTGGTTGGTTGGTCTCCGATTATAAGTGTTAACAAAGGATGGCATCTATTCAATCAATTCAAGAAAATTTGTTCATTTTTGGTGTGTGCCCATTTATTTTTAATAAGAAAAACAAAAAATTCGAAAAGAACAACTGGATTTTGGCTTATACTATGCTACTTGCATTTGGAACAACGTTTATTTTAATTTATTACGGTTGCTCTGAATATTATATCCGCAGTCCATCTCTATCATCTATAAATCTTTACTTATCTATAATTACTTTTCAAATAGTGATTATAGTTTTTATTTATGTGCCAATAAAACTATTGTCAATTATAAAAAGAAAAATTCACATTAAATTTCTGAACGCCCTTTATGAGTTTAATGAAAAACTTGTAGCACTAAAGCTTATGAACAGAAAACATAAACCTGACAATTATTGGTGGTATATTTCTCTATTGTTGTTTGTAAGATTTTCATGTGAAATAGCTGGTCATTTGGGTGTGATAGAACAGTCGGGTTACGACTATTTGATATTTCGTATAATGTATGCATGGTCATTAATTACTAATTATCTAACGGTATTTTATATAAGATATCTGGGACTAATACTAATACGTCAATTTTCAAAACTTTTGGTTAGATTCAATAAATTGTTTGCGAAAATGAATTTAAACAAATTTATCAAACTACTGGATTTAATAGACGATTTTCGTAAACTAAAACGAATCTATAATAAAACTTTCGGATTGCATTTCCTTTTTACTAGTGCATCCGATATGTTGTATCTGTGCGCTAATATTGCAAGAATACTTAATGAATATAGCATAAATGGAGTGAATTTTACTATGCTATTCTACTTATGGATTTGTGTAATACCGCATTTTACAAAATTTGTATTGTTGGTGCTTGTATTGGATAAATTGGGAAATCAGGTATTTAATATTTATAATACAACAAATTAAAATTTACAATACAAAGTGATTTGTGACAAATAAAAATTCTACTGTTCTAATTTTAAGTCCCAAAAAAGTTACAAAGTGTATAACGAAACTTACTACAAAATGTTGTTTTGCATTTTTACCGTCGGGCCAGTAGAAATTGTTCATTAACCCTAATTACGTTGGGATGAGTCTCGGAGACTCATTTCAATTTCGTTTTCATTTATTTACCTCACAACAATTTCTATATTTTTTTGTTATAAATATATTTTTGTAAGCCTATTACCATTAATTTAAAATAAATGTGAAAATATGATTAACACCAGTAAATCTACTAAAATCCCTTATGAGTCTATGAGACTCATCGCAAACGTTAACGTAAGTATATTGACACAACGTAATTAGGATTAACTTGAAATATATTTAGAGTAGAGAAAAAATGGATATAACAAAAATTATAGACAATGAAAAAATAAAGATTTTTTCAATAGAGAACGAAATTTCACGTACTACCGTTATGGCGCTATAATCAATTTTATATTATTTTTAGATTTTAGATTTACTTATTTTTTTTTTTCTCAATTAACTATAATTCAATATTTATTTATTTTTTGTAGAGAAAATTAAGTTAAGACATGTAGAATTATAGATAATAGCAAAATAACCATTTCTTGAGTAGAACAAAAAATTCTAAACCCAACCCTAAAAGCGCTACAATGGATTTTTTTATAATTTTTTCTTGTATTTTTGAAATATTTCATCTCTGAGGACTGGGCTGGGCATGTAGGATTGGGCAGAATGAGCAGTATGAATTTTATGGCTATGAATTATTTGCGTACATTTTGTGCGTACATACTTTGTTGGACTAAAGTAATGCACTCTTTCAAAAACACCACCGTTTTGCATATTAAATACTGTTATACAGGGTGTCCAGGCAGATAAGGAAAATACTTTCAGGACGTGTTGCTGCAATCGATTTGAGCAAAAAACTGTACCGGATAGGGGGGAGGGCATGTAGAATGATTTTAGGTACAATTTTTTTCTTAAATCGATTGCAGCAACACGTCCTGAAAGTATTTACATCATCTGCTGGGACACCGTGTATATTCACAATAGTTTTAGGTATTGTAGGGGTGATCATTACAAAATATACTTGCCTTACACTAAGTTCATAACAACTGAAATACATTTTTTTTTTGTAAATAAATAAGTGCCAAGTGTTTCAAGGTACGAGCTCCTCCCCTACTAATTAATAAATAATTTTCGATGACTATAATTATCTAAAAAAATTTGTTCATATTGACATGTCAATCGATTTATAGAACAAATAGTTAGAATTTCAAATTGTGCCTGTTAACTTTCTGTATCAATTGAGTTATACAAATCGACGAAATAACAACCAACAACAAATAAATGAAGTTCCTGGAGAATTCTAAATCCGTTTTTTGGTTTTTAAAAGTTTTCGGATTATTTCCGGTTAATTTAAACGAAAATTCAATAAAACTGGAATTGAGTCGATGGGATATTATATATACAATATTTGTACCGACTTCTTTAATAACTATCGTCATTTGTTGCTATATTAATTATTACAATCAAACTAATGCCGTTATAAGTACCATCAAGATGTCAAGTCATATTCAGTCAACTGTTTCCATTCTTATGCTTACTCTATTTTTCATTGAATGGATGTTAATGCGAAAGAAACATTTTTACTTTCTTAATTCAATTGGTAATATTGATCAGGAAATATATCGTCATTTTGAAATGGTCATTTCTAGTAAACTGTCGAGTAAACAAATTGCCAAACGGTGTTTAATGATGTTTCGTCTAGTAATATATGGTACAATTTTGCTTCTTATTCTAAAACTCGGCATTTATTTGCAAAGAGACAATTTTATCATAAGAGAAATTATTTTCGAAACGGTTTTTGCATTTATTTTAACGTTTTTCACAATCACCGTAATGTACATCTGATATTGTGTGAAAATATTGACGTTTCGTATTTTGCTCGTTCAAAATGAGCTTTTATTAAGAAATGCAAAATTACGGGATCCATGTACAGTGTTAATTGTGTACGATTTAATTTGGGATTCAAAATGTGTTTTAAATGAAACTTTTGGAATGTGTTTAGCTCTTAATCTTACTTATGACTTTGTGCTGGTAACAATTGGGGTATATAAAATAATTTTCTATGCATTTTTTATGAATAAATTATCAGATTCACTACAATATATAACCGTTGCTACAGCATTATTATCGATTGTAATAAAAAATGTAATATTCGTGGCGGCAATCAGTCAGCTAGATGAAAAGGTAAAATTATTCTGTTAAAGTTTTTTTTAGTGATTTTTGGTGGTTTTAATTATTTTATTTTTCTATCATCACACAATTCAAGATGAAAGTGTAACGTCTATTCAATTTACCTTTTTTATTTGTAATTTCCTTAAAATTCATTGTCAGCAATTATTACAACAACAATGATATGAACCCAGAATCACAATCAAACATTACTAAACGCAACTAACAATATGATTTTTTTAATAATTTTTCTCGTTTGACACTTTTTTTACTATTTTCTCATTCCTTTTATTAATTTCCCCATTTCACTGTTTTTCAATAATTTTTCTTCACCATATCCACACTTTTTACTATCTTATCTTTAATTGGTTTTTTTTTCGTTACTATTTAGCTATAAAATCTTCCTCGTTACGTTGATGATTACCAGACTGACTAAATTTCTCTCCCCTCTCATCCTCTTCTCCGTTATTTAGGTAGTTAGTGTGTCATTAGTATTTGTTTTAATTTGATTTATTATTTGATACCGAATGTTTAAGATTTTTGGAGATTGAAAACATTCAGATATTTTTTATACAGTTCCATAAAAACATTTCAGAAAAAAAAAATCTTTTTGACATATTTTAAATAATGTTTCGAAATAGATTTTGGAATTTTCTATTTCTATTTTTACATATACATACCTATATAGAATATAATACAGACATATTTCTGTTCAATGGATTCATAGTTGCTGAATTACAATTTTTGAAAACAAAACAACAACAAAATTACATTTTTAATTTATACTTAGATACTTATTTCAGATAGATGAGATTAGAAAAATTGCGTTGCATTCATCACTCGATCATAACAAAGATGTCAAAGCTACGGTAAAATTAATTTTATTTAAATAGTAATTTTTGTTTTACAATTATTTTAACCCTAAAGTCATTTCATTTCATTACGAAACAATTAAGTTTTTTTTTTTTTTGTAGTTAACACTATTTTTAACATTTTCACAGTTTAAAAAATTCAAATTTTTAGTTGGAGCTGTTCTTTTTGAAACTACAGCATATGGAGGAAAAAAAGTACATAACAGCTAATGATTTCTTTCCAATTAACTATTCCATGTTATACAATGTACAGTTATACTCTTTCAATTCATTGTTTAGTTATTTTTGAAATATATTTATTTTACAGATGGCAGCAGCCATTGTTACATACATGGTAATTTTACTGCAGTTTCAACAATGGGAAGACAATATGAAACCGGAATCACAATCATCTTTAATAAACATAACTAATAACAATTAATGAGATTTACATACATACATAGCTAAATTGAATATTTTCGAATATAAATATTTTTAATAATTGTAGAAATAACAAATATAATTTTATTTTAATTGTTTTGTTTAAATACATATTTTCCCAAAATCATACTCCATCTATCTGTACAATTGTACATATATGAATTGACGTCGGATTTCTCGGTGTCTCTTCATTCATCCAGCATATCGCTGTCCTGTTTGGTATTTTTTATCATTTATACTATTCGATCTTTCCATGTCCCTTCATTCATCAATCATCTCAGTTTATGTTTATGGTCAATTATATACTTCTGTGGCTACATGTAATAGTGGTTTATATGCAAAATTGCAAGTTTTCATTAAAGAAGTTTATAATATTTCGATTCGTCTTGAAGACAAGTTTAAATGAAATTATAATAAGTCTATAGTCATTATCACAAAAAAAAAAAATTAAAAAAAAATTTAAATAATCAAATCAATTGGGTTTTAATGTGTAATTTGCTAAAAAAAACATTTCGAAAAAAGGGTAAGGGCGAAAAAAAGATTAGACAATACAGAAGTCGATTCTATTGAAAATTCATTTTTGCCTTAAAAGCACTTAAGCGACTAAGACTTTTGCCCACAGACTTGTTCGTCGTTGTACCTGATCCTGTTTGCGCTACATATTAATCGCAAAAATTCGTTGACATTGACATACATACATACATACATATATACATTCGTTGACATTGACATGTCAATCGTATATGGAGTTTTTTTTTGCGTGTTTTAATAAGAAAGTTTAGTTGTAGGTAAATTCAAAAATGGAAAATTAAAAAAAAATTCAAAACGTAACTTAAGGTTTAACAAAATGATCAATTAAAATTAAAGGTAAAAATAAAAATTATTATATTAATAATAAAAATTAATTTATAAATTTATAAAATAATTTGATTACAGATTAAAAAAAAATTAAATTTAAAAATTAATTATTTGAAGACAAACTTCTTCTATGTACAAATTAGTTATAAAAATTTACTAAAAAATCAATTATTTTGCCATTAATTCGATTTATTTATATCCTTCAACTTCATTATATGTTAGAGAAACAAACTCGATACGGGGATCACATTGGGGATCTCGCATTGATATCATAAGGAAATAGAAGTTTTTGCTCCGGACCATGGAACCTTAGAAATAAGCTGGTATTAATATAAATAGAGAAATATCAAGTTTAATTATACTGAATAATTTTTGATTCTGCAAATCAAAAACATTTTAGTTCATTATTGGACTATGGTTGTAGGTGAAAATCTCTTCTTGAACTAAGAGAACTAAGACTCCAGAATAATATTCCATTTTTAGTCAATATTACTACATTCTACCTTCTAATTATTACTATAAGTTGCACAGTAACACTCTACTAATTAAAAAATTTGTTTAGAAACCAATTTAATGATTAAAATGATAAAAATCTACCTACGACCAATGATTATTATAAATTTTATTCAACTAAATTAATTAGAAGTATCGACGCTTTCGGGTCTTCAAAATGTCATATTTAAAGAGGCTTCAACTATTTTTCAAAGTATTATTTATACTTGGAATTTGTCCATTTTCATTGAACAAAACTAAAACTAAAGTGAAGTGTACAAATCTAACGTTGTCTTATTCTATAATTTTGTTTTTAACGACAACGTGTTTCTTGTCATATACGGGCTATCATGGTTGCATTACCTACGCATTTGTCGAGACAATTAATGTAAAAAGAATAATTAAAATAATTCAGTTAAGTTCTTTAACGCTGATCTACATTTCCACCATTCTTATAACAATAAAACAACGAAATATTCACATCAATTTCCTTAACAGACTTCATAGCTTAGATTGCAAATTAAAATTAAAAGCCGGGTGCATAGTAGAAGTCGATCGAAATCTTGAATTCGCTATATATTTATTAAGTTTTTACTTCATTTCACATATTATTGGACATATATATTTGGAACCTACAATCAATTTATTTCACATAATGATAACAGCCATATATAGCTGGGCAATGATGACTAGTTTGCTAGTTGTATTCTACATCCGATATCTTGGCCTAATTTTAACGCAACGCTTTACTAAGCTTTTGCATTTATTGGATTCAGTTTTGTCAACGGATTTAACAAAAGAAAATAACTACAAGCGACTTATTGATGTTTTCAATTTGGTGGAAGAATTTGATTTTGTAAAATGTACATTTAGCAAAACATTTGGTTTCCAATTGCTTATAAATGCAACGTTTGATATTGTGTACATTTCGATAAGAATAGTTCAAGGAATGTATACCGTCAAAAGTTCGAGGAATATTTTATCCATTTTATTTAACATTTTTTTTCATATTTTTCCAAATATCCTCAAGAATATTGCTCTTATACCAGTTATGGATAAATTGGGGAAACAAGTATGTACGGTTTTCAGACAGGTTGTAAAACGGGTTTCAAATAAAAAAATAAAATATTTAGTATTTTTTTTCGATTATACATTTTGTTTTATGTGCGTCCGTAAATCGCAACTGTTTCATAAAATCGATTACTTTGCATTAAATGCACTCATTTCACAAATTATCGCACCCTTGTGTCATTTGACGTTTTCCATTAACGGGTAATTTTGCATTTCTATTAGAAACATATTTTATAATATTTCTTTACATAATATACGTTCAGTGAAACCAATCTCCATTTTTCCATACAATACTTGTCTCATTTTACACGGTTATTATTATTTTCCTTATATTTTTTGACTCGATTAACACGGCTTATAATTTAATACCAATTCTCCTTTGTTATATGAAAGCTCTGTCTAGTTTTAGACAGTTTCGATTTGCACGATTTTCTGTATCTACCGTGCAAATCAAGGGATGTGTGTATAGTAGTACATATTAACTATACATATGTAAGTAAAGTACAATAAATTTATTAATAGGCTGGATACTTTGATAGTAATTACGAGTATGAATTTTTTTTTTTGTTCTTTGGACTTTTCCAGTTTTTTTTAAAAATTTTAATTTAAAACGTAGGTTCTGGCAGCACTATAAACTCTCGGCCATATTTATTACTCTCTGCCAACATTGTGGAGATGACAGTTGATTTTGAATTGTCGAAGTGATTAGTTTAGTTGGTATATTAGAAGTGATTTGATGGTTAAACAAATAAAAAATGATTGTTTAAAATTAATTTTGGGTGTAATTTCCTATGGATAGTCGACATTTTAAAGTTATTGTAGTATTATACAAATATGTATAATCAAAATAATACTCTCTGAAAAAGTTATGCTAAGAATAGTGATTAAAAATGAAATCTGTTCGATTCAAATTCAATTCTGTGTATAAACAAATGCGAACAAATACTATTTTGGAATTTTCCAAAAATATCGGCCACTTTAATGTAGTCTAGATAGAGATTAGGATTGGAAATTCTAATTTCGAGAATTCTCTAGACTTTATAAAATTTTTATTGGTTTCGTTTCAGAAATGTCGGAAATTGTCGTTTCTTATTGAGACATTGTGAGTTGTGATTAATATTATATGGAATCCGAAATTCTTGTCTCGAGAATTTCTAAAATGTTTTTGTCTCGTTTCTCGAGATTTTATTAGTAAAAAAACTCCCTTTCGAATATACTTTGACCTATCAAAATAGTACATAATGTCTCAATCGATTAAATGCGATGACATATCAAAAATAAAAACAAATAATCCTTATAATGATAATGATTGGCGGTAAAGGAATCGTAAGTCGTAACTAATTTTGAAAGAACAAATTTAGTTAATTGACAACGTTTTATAGGCCAGTGCGCGCACAATTGTATATCTATTTGAACGATATAAATGTCGCTTTCGTTACAACTAAAACCAGTGTTAAAAATATTATTTTTTTTTGGATTATGTCCTTTTTCTTTGAACAATTCCAATGGAAAATTTCAATGCACTTCTGGCACATTAATTTATACGGTAACGTTTCTTCTATTGATTTTCTATTCGACGGTATATTCCATATATTTAACATATTTTGACAATCTATCACCAATGTACGCATTTGAGGATACAAACAAAATATCCCGAACTGTTCAAAGAACAATAGCCGTATTTATATACCACGTAATTGTAATCGGTGCAATTAATAAAAGACATTCTCAAGTAAAATTTCTAAACCGTCTTAATGATGCTGATCATAAATTAAACATTTTAGTGTCGAATATTAATTGGCACAAAATTAATTTAAATTATAATAATGACTTTAAGACATCGATTATTGTGTTGTTTATATATTTAATACTTAACTTAAGTGGATTCTTTATTTGGGCAGATGATTTGAAAGCTTATTATATAACGTATCGCTGTCTGTATGCATGGGAAATCATAACAGTAACGCTAGGTATTCTATACATTAGATATATTGGTGTAATCTTAGTGAAACGTCTACTAAATCTCTGTAAATTACTAAAAATCGAATTTTTATGGGACACATCCGACAAATACAATTACCAGAGACTCGTTCAGATATTCGATTTAATTGAAGATTTCGATGATCTTAAATATATGTTTAAAAATATTTTTGGTTTGCAAATTCTTGTTAATGCAGTATTTGATATTTTGATGATCACAGTGGCAGGATATACATCAATGATACAATTTCGCGAGTTTCGATTTGGGTGGCGAACATTTTATCATATATGTATGTATATTTTGCCACAAATAATTAAAAATATTTTCTTGGTTCATGTTCTATGTGCATTTGGAAATCAGGTAGGTTTAAAAATATATCTAACTATATACTAGATTTTTTTTTTATTAATAAATTAAATTTAGCTTTAGTCAACTATAAGTTAATTGAGTTAATTATAATTTAAAACTAATCCTATGAGTATACATATTTATTATTTACGACCATGTCCTTATATTTCCAACAAATAAATATTGAACAAAATTGAATAAAATTATTAGTAATTATAACTGCAATGCGTACAACGTACATGTAGTACAACTGGTGTGGTTTATCTTCACTTTTTATTTCTTATAATTGTCATATAATTTTTTTTTCTATTTCAAGTAAACGATTAAAAATCTTGGAAATTACATACAATTTATTGCAGTGCCATAGTGCGTAGCATTTTACCGTGACCGCCACCGCCACCGTTTCAGTGTGCGTCAGGCTTAAAGTAATACTTCTGACATACCTATACATACATATATCCGGAAAATAGAAAAAAATTCAAAACTAAACTACTTTATGAGGCTTTATTTAATATATCTAAGTAATTTAAGTTCATTTTTTAAATTGATTTATTTTTCGGACGTAGAAACATTTGGTTTAGCTTTTTTTTTTAAAGTGAGATAAATATAGTAGTTAAATAGTAGGAGGAGAGGTCATTCGCCGACTCTATAAATAATAAAAGTAAATATAATTGAAAAAGAAAATCTAAACAATTACAGGGAGCTAAAAAATTATTTTACTTTTTTATTGACATAGAGTTAAATGATGTTGGTTCCCATATTTGAATATGTCTGTGGTCTCAAGCTAAAACAACTTAAGTATTAACAATTAAGGGGTAAATTGAGTTTTACATACAGCTGATTTAGAAAAAAAATTACTTTCAATTTCCGATTTTTTAAACTTTCATATCACTTTTAGTTTTAGAAATATGGTCAAAAATGTAATTTTGGTTTTTTTAAATTAACTTATGTCATTTAAAACTGTATAACCTTTTTTCCATAAAGTATAAATAAAATGTTTTCTTCTTCTAATTATGGTGTGATTTCATTCATCCTGTCATAAAAAATTAAAGTATTTAGCTCTTACAGATTTTTCCAGATATTTTTTGGAACCTTACTCTACTCGTAATTCAGAAAAAATGACTTAAGTTGTTTTTGCTTGAGACCACTGTTTTAAAGAACTACAAACTTCTCAAATTTTTCACTGTGTTCAAATTATTCAACCATAGCGACTCCTAAGTTGTTTTGTTATATAAAAAGATAAAAGTAATTAAAAATTTTATTTAATTGTTATAAAATTTGACGTTTAACAAATTGAATTTACTGTTTTTCTATATGTTTGTTAATCACCAAATATAGATTGTTTTTTAATTTTAATTTTTGGCCCCTCTCAATATTATGATGTCACAGGTATATAAAAACAATTACATGCGATTAATTTCTTAATCTATTTTAAGTCGTATTAAATGAATAATATTTACTTTGCTTTACCTACATATACCATACATAATTAATTAATTAATTAATTAACATCACTTAGTAATTTTTATATTTATTTTCCTAACTTAAGCATATTAGTAGCGTTTGTTAGATCGTATTGAATAGAAACAGTATTCTTGTAAAATGTCGTTCATCGATACAATTCAGACAATTTTAAAAATATTGCTCATTATTGGAATGGCACCATTTTCAATAATTAAAAAAATGGGAGAAGAAACAAAAGTGCAATTAACATGGTGGTCATTTACATATAGTATTGTGTTTTACTTTATAGTTTTCCTTGTCGCACCATTCGCAACGTATATTGGATTCGATAATTTGACGGCTCCAAGATTTTTCGCAAATATTATGCAAATAACGCAAACTTTTTTATCCTTGGCCTCATTAATTACTTATGACATTTTCTTATTGTTAGTACTTAGAGACAGAAAACTACATGTAAAGTTTTTGAATAAAATCAGTCAATTTGACATTGAATTCAAAATTTTATTAAATGAAAACACAACACGATCATCTTTTATGCTTTCATGGATAACAGGATTTCTGATAGTATTATATTCACTGTTATTGGATGTTGGAGTTGTAGTGTGGTTAGGAGATTCATTAATACTAATAATTTTAATCATTTTATGTATTCTTAATCCCTTAATGGTAATGTCTTTTGTGATTTTTGTAATTTATATAAGATATTTGGTAATGGTAATGCTTCAATATCATCGACATTTAGTTGAATTTCTTAAGCAAACCTTATCAAAGAATTTATCTATCCACCGGAATTATGAAGACTTTAGTGAATTAATTAAATTATTTGATAAATTCTACGAATTAAAACAATTGTTTGGCAAAACATTTGGTCCACTATTACTTGTTAATATCCTGTCCGATATTATATCTATAACAATAAACTCATTTACAATAGTTTCACTTTGTCGAGTAGAAGGTTTAGAAACTTTAGCAATTTATTATACAATCACTTATTTGTTTCCATATTTGATAAAACTAATCATTTTAACGCAGGTGCTCAACACACTTGGAGAACAGGTAAATTAATTAAGCGTGTGATTTAATTTTTTTTTTCTATATTTTAAAGTTTGACTAAATAGTTTACCGAATTGATGAAATCGATAGTAGTTTTGTGTAAATTTTTTTTTTTTGGTCTCGATCCTCTGATGATGACAAAAATGTCCCTTAAATATTTATGTAAATATTGTGCGGGGGAGAATTGCATCTTTCAATTTGCATTATAGTAACTATTTTTGTTATTAATAATCAACTTTTTCAATTAATAGATGAGATAAATTAACAAAAAAAGTGAATTCATTATAAATTTGAACTTGTGATGATGAAAAGGCCCAGAATTTTTTTTTTTTTTTTAATGATGCTTAGACGTTGCGTAAACTATTTAAATTTGTCAGTACAAGAAAAATGTCACATTTCTGGATACATCTGTATACCACTTATGTATTCAGTCAATGGTCACATGATGATGAATTTTTTTTCGGCTGAGAATTAAAATGAATGAATTGAATATGCTTAATCAAATACAATAAGAAAATAATTATTTTATTTCCATTAATATTTGTATTGGTCATCATCGAGGTCTTCTACAAATAAAAAATAATTATGACATCTAAGTATAGGGTACCTGAATAAATAACTAATCATGGTACCCATCATACTACAGTCGGATAAAATAATATTTTTTCAGTTAAGTCGTTGCTATTCGGTCGCGATAAGATATTTTATTTTAAATATTATGTCGTTATTAGAGAGTTTACGTCCAAATTTTATTGCACTATCTCTATTCGGATTAGGTTCATTTTCTATACGAAAATCTGGAAATAAAGTTTTTGTTAAATCTAATTGGTGGATAATTCCTTATTCAATCATTATGTGTATTGTTTTAATAACGAATGTAATTTGGTCGTATGAACTACTCGACAATATAACATTCAAACAATTTTTGTCTACCACAGCCGGAGTTACTATCACTATTCAATTCTTATTATCATTTTCTACTTATAGTGCAATTATAATTATTGTTTTAATAAAGACGAATTTGCATATAGAATTTTTAAATGACCTTCATGATGCAGACAATTTATTAAAAGAAATGATTCCTATTTATAGTTGCGATGAAAGTTTTTACATTTCTATATTCTTAGTAATGAGTTATTGGGCATTTGGTTTCAGTGGATCACTTATTTGTTGGGAAAACCCCACTTTAAAAAAAATCATTTGTTATTTTTCTTTTAGTGCAATAACCGCTACTCACATGATGATAATGGCTCATATCAGATACCTTGGGTTAATTATACTGAATCGAATGAAAAAACTGGATAAAATGTTAAAAATTGTATTGTCAATGGATCTATCAGTGAAATGTAACTCTATACAATTGTTTGAGATATTAAAATTAATGCAACGTTTTTACCATTTAAAGAGTGTCTTTAACAAAACGTTCGGTTTAGTGTTACTCGTTAATTTCCTATTTGATTTCTTAAATTCGCTTACAAGTATATTTGGATTTATTATAAGTGATCGCATAATTAACACTAAAGGGGTTACCAACCTCAGACTATACTTATTTTTTCACGTATGTCCATATATCGTAAAAAATATATTGTTGGTAAGAGTTTTGGATGCTTTAGGAAAACAGGTAAAAATTAGTTTTTATACAATGTAAGATTTGTAATTATCTGTACCCATTAGCTAAAAAATATTAACAAATTGTTCGCGTATCGGCAATTTGTCTAATACAATTCGTACAATTAAACCAATTAATAATTTATCTACGTTACAATTTATCTAGGTTTCATTAGCGTGCACAGCCTCTGATGGTTTTCCGAAGTGATGTTATAAGAAAAATGATGCACTTTTAATATTATTTGTCTTAAAAACATTACTTCAGATAGCAACATAAAAGAAATATATGAAAAACTAACTCCCAGATTTAGGTTTATTTTCGCATATCAAACCTAGCAATTTAAGTGTTCATTTTCCTAATGTGAATACTAATAAAATAGCAAAAAAATGTTATCGTGGACATCAACTTTGTTATAAAGCAAAAGGAACAGTTTGTACTCTTTTTGGTTTAAGAGTTCTATTTTAAAAAAGCAAAATTTACAGCCAAATAACAAAATGTTTATCACATTGGTAATATTTCTATTTATTAGGTATCTGGTTCTGTCACAAAGAAGAACAATTTTTCGTCTGCTGAGAATTATAATGCATGAATTGAAATATGCTTAAACAAATACGATAAGTACAGAATTATTTTGTTTCCATCAATATTCGTTTGAGTCATATGTAGGTATGTATGTTTCAGCCTAGCAATTTTCTATGCCTTTTCCACCTTCCATATTTGATTAACATATGTATAGGTTAAGATATTTCATTATGTGGCTGGCTCATTAGGTTTCTTGAAATATTTGAATAAAATTAACTACGCAATGCTGTAATTGAGTTAATTACGGTTTACTTACGGAATAAAAGCCCCCAATTTCTTTACATGCATAAATTATCATTGTACCTAAATAGTTTAGTCGGATAAAATAATATTTTTTCAGTTAAGTTGTTGCTATTCGGTCGCGATAAGATACTTTTTTTAAAATATTATGTTGTTAATAGAGAGTTTACGTCCAAATTTTATTGCACTATCTCTATTCGGATTAGGTTCATTTTCTATACGAAAATCTGGAAATAAAGTTTCTGTTAAATCTAATTGGTGGATAATTCCCTATTCAATAATTATGTGTATTGTTTTGACAACGAGTGTAATTTGGCTATGGGCTTGTGAACTATTCAATAATATAACATTCAAACAATTTGTGTCTAACATAACAGGAATTACTTACACTATTCAATTTTTATTATCATTTTCTACTTATAATGCAATTATAATTATTGTTTTGATAAAGACAAATTTACATGTAAAATTTTTAAATGACCTTCATGATGTTGATAATTTGTTAAAAGAAATGATTACTATTCATAGTTGCGATAAAACATTTACAATTTCTATATTCTTAGTAATGAGTTATTGGGCCACCTTTATATGTGGACCACTTATTTGGTGGGAAAAATCCACTTTAAAAAAATTCATTTGTTTTTTTATTTCTGGTGAAATGATCACCACTCAACTGCTGATAATAGCGCATATCAGATATCTTGCAGTAATTATGCTGAATCAATTTAAGAAACTGAATGAAATGTTAAAAAATGTATTGTCAACGGATCTATCAGTGAAATGTAACTCTATACAATTGTTTGAGATATTAAAATTAATGCAACGTTTCTACCATTTAAAGAGTGTCTTTAACAAAACGTTCGGTTTAGTGTTACTCGTTAATTTCCTATTTGATTTCTTAAATTTACTACCCAATTTATTTGGATTTATTAATATTAATGGCAAGACAAACAACGCGATTAGATTATACTTATTTTTTCAAATATGCCCCTATATCGTAAAAAATATACTGTTGGTAAGAGTTTTGGATGCTTTAGGAACACAGGTAAAAATTAGTTTTTATACAATGTAAGATTTGTAATTATCTGTACCCATTAGCTGAAAAATTGTAATTCATCGAATACAATTCATCTAAAACAATTAAACTAATAACAAATTTATTTACGATACAATTCATCTACAGTGATGGTTGAATAACTAAAACGAAGTGGGGTGAGGGAGGGAGATGGTAGCGCTCACATTAAAACCATTCATATTTATTTATTAATGATAACAAAAATACTTTTCATTATAATAAAGATTTAAACACACAAAGAAATCTTTTTACCAAGAACGTCATTGATTTTACTATTTTTTGTCTATTCAGCTAAAATAGTTAAATCATTTACATTTGTGGTAAGATAGTAAAACTATTGTATATATGACACGTTTTACTTTTTACCATAAAATTTATTAGATTTACTATATTTTTGGCATATTATTTATGATAACTATAAATTACTACATTCATGATGAAATTACCATGGAGCATATGTATATAGTAAGATTTACCATTAATGTGATCGATGTTAATATTTATATTAAAAAATACTAAGTCATAGTAAATACAGTTTATGTTACTATGAAATATGGTATAAAAATATTTTTACTATAGGATTACTATACTGTTGAATGACTTTCGGTATTGATTTATAGTAAAAAAAAATTTGTGTGTGAATATTTATTGTAATTCTAAGGCTAAGGAATGATTTTATTAAAAGTCAGCAAGTAATGATTTTTGGTTCTGAGGGAAAAGAGAAATTGCGGTTGTGGATAGAAAAATAATTATTATGACCTCGTTCAATGGTTGCTAACTGGTATAATTTGTTATGCATAAAACATAAGTATGTAATTCTGTCAATTTATGTCTGACCAGTGATTAATAATTTATAATTTCTAAATGTACATTTTCTAATTATTAGTCTTTGCCAGATTCATTAATACTTGATCAGTATTTAGCTTATGTTATATTTGTGATTTAATAAGGCAATTTGAAAATAAATAATTAACACCTCATTAGGTTAATTAAAACAACAAAATTAAAACGTTCCTTACTCCATATATTTAATTAAACACAAACAATCGTGACATTAATAAAGTTTTTACATCGTTCTTATATGATTGTAAATTTAGTGAAGGACTAATAATAATTCTATAATGTCGCTACGAAAGAGTTTAGATCCATGTTTTAAAACGCTATTTCTATTTGGCCTATGTCCATTTTCTGTCAGCAAAACTAGAAATGGAGTTTTTGTAAAATCTAATTGGTGGGCAACATTATATTCATTAGCAATGTGTATAACAATGACATGTGTTGGAATTACGTTTCTGTATTATGTTGTTCTTGTGAAAGTATCACTAAAGCAACATTTTAATGTGATATATCGCATTATTACCTTGATTCAATTATTATGCATATTGTCTACTTATAGTGTAATCATGATTGTAGTTCTAATAAAACAAAGATTTCATGTGCAATTTTTAAATGATCTTCAAGATGCCGATAATTTATTAATGGATTTGTCGAGTGAAGATAACAGTTGCGACGATGAAAGCTTTTACATTTCAATATTTTTCTCATTGATTTACTGGACCATTAGTATTTGTGTACCCTTTTTTTGGTGGGAGGAAACATTTTTACAAATGTTTATTTTTTATATTATTATATGGGGAATGATCGCCACTCAAATGCTAATTGTTGTACACATCAGATACCTTGGGTTAATTATGCTGAATCGAATGAAAAAACTGGATAAAATGTTAAAAAATATATTGTCAATGGATCTATCAGTGAAACGTAACTCTATACAATTGTTTGAGATATTAAAATTAATGCAACGTTTTTACCATTTAAAGAGTGTCTTTAACAAAACGTTCGGTTTAGTGTTACTCGTTAATTTGTTATTTGATTTCTTAAATTCGCTTACAAGTATATTTGAGTTTATTATAAGTGATCGCATTATTAACACTGATGGTATTACCTACGTCAAACTTTACTTATTTTTTCAAATATGTCAATATGTTGCAAAAAATATACTGGTGGTAAGAGTTTTGGATGCTTTTGGAAAACAGGTAATAAAAAGTTCAATAAAATAAAAAATCATCAAATTTCATTCTTCATTGCTTAGAAAATTTATTTCCAGCATCAGATTCATTGACCGATCAAATGCCTCAATCCAGGTTATCTTTGGAGCGGAAAGTCACAGGTTCAAGCCCGACTGGGGTGAAACAAACAAGGAAATGTTTTTCTCTGGTGTGTTGGCTTGAGTCTGAGGCCGGGTAGTTGGATTCCACTAAAAAACAGAAATTAAATTATTTCACAATAAGAGTGCTTAAAGGTGACAGATGAAATAGCGAGCATTTATAAAGTTTCTTTGAAAAACATCTCAAGTGCTGTATTTTCATACACACAAAGGAGATGTCAATCAATGAAATGAATGTATATTTGGTTGTCAGAAAACATGCTAATTATGTAGAGTAGAACAAGATACGTCAAGCTTCGAAAAGAAGAAGAAGATTAGATTTATTAAAATATTTAAGATATTCAAATTAATTCAAGTTGACGTTGTCCTCCTTTTTATTGCAACTTAATTTTAACGAGAAACACAATATATTAATTTTTTTCTTCTTCAACGACTATTAAGGGACGTTACAAACTCCGCACCTAAGTTATAATACCCTTTAATTAACATCATACGGGTAAAAAAATCAGCGTCGGTACTGCCATATGTGGAAGGTGTGCACTGTTCTTATTCTATCGACTATGAAATACTTTTGTACTGCATTACTGAAAACTTAAATTATTTCTTAAGTTTTGTAATTTTACCATGCCTATTTTGTTTTTGAAGACTTCAGTTATTGTTATATATTAAGGCATAATTAGATTTCACTGCCGATACCACACAATTATAAAGTATTTTTAAGATATTTCAAATTTGTGCGGCACTGTGCGCGCGCCCTCTACCATATTTACAAGTGTTTTTCCTTATACATACTATAAATTTTAATTTCGTATTTTACCTATAACTTTTATTTTATTTACTGAATATGGGGGCGGCCAAATAATAATTACAAACAGGCACAGGTCAAATATCTAGAACCAGCCCTGATAAAAATAATTAATGTAACCAAGTTAAATTGTTTTTGCATTATTTCCAAAATATATAATCAAAAACTTTATTTATTGTAAGAATATTTAATTTGATATTTTTGATATCTAATTAGGGACAATAATTAATAATTGGGGGATTGGTCAAGCTGACATAATTGGCCGAATTGAAATCCAGTATTGATTGTTAGGTAAAATGATATATATATATATATATAAAATTAACACTTAAATTATACTGTACTGTACTTAATTAATTATGTAAATTAGTATAATAAGGCCGCCGTATGTAAATTATCTAAAAATAATTTATATTTAATCAAATGTGTTAACAGAGTTAAGTACAGTTCATGTAAAACTTCTTACGAAAAATGCCACTACTAAACGATATGAATTCAACTTTAAATTTTCTTTTTTTATTTGGACTATGTCCATCGCGTGTAACTAAAAACAATACACAGATTAAATGTTATTGGTGGAATTTAATGTATTCGATGTTACTTTTATTGTTTATGGTGCTCTTTCAACCTTTCATATTATATATGGCAGTTTTAAAAGATGCTTCTACTGCAGACTTGTTTAGTGGAACAATAAATATAACAGATTTAATAGAACTTATCATAAAACTGTCTGTATACTATTTTACCATAATAGTAGTGATAAAAAAAAGACGAAAACATTGTGAATTTTTAAACGGTCTAATAAAAACGAGTGATGAAGTTGAGAAACTTACAAAAAATAAAGTTAATGTTAATATTTATGGATCAATCTCTTTATTATTATTTTATTGGTTTTTATTATTTTTTCTATCATTTTTTATTAAAAAATCTTTTTATCTTTCGTTAACAGTTTTTTATGTAATTTTTGGACTTATAGTTGTGACACATTTTCTATCAAGTTCTTATAAAAGATATCTTGCATTAATTATGCTTCGGCAAATTTCTATGCTTATTGACTTGCTGAGATGTTCAATTACATCAGAGTATCACAATGTTCGTAAGATTTCTAATATTTGCACTTTAATTGATCAATTTTATGAACTTAAAATTCAATTCAATCAAGTATTCGGTTTACAATTACTCCTAGATTTGGTTTATGACTTCACTGGCATAACCATAAATATATTCGGTTTTATTTTTTATTTTCAAACTGGTTTAAGCTACTTGCTTCTAAGTTATATCTTTTTGAATCATATTGTTCCAAGCACAATTAATAATATAGCATTGGTATACGTAATGGATAAAATTGGATTACAGGTAAGCTGATTTTAATAATGGTGATAATGTAATATTGGTTATAAAGTCATTATTTGTTAATAGGTATTGGCGTTCATAACGGATGTTCTGCTCGTTCACAGAACACTCTGTTAATTACGCCAACATTTAATTTAAATTATTTACGTTAAAATAATAAATACAAATAATCTTTTGTCGCATATACATACGAAATATAGAATACTCTTCCCTTGCATTTGTTTTCGTTCTACTTTATAATTAAATTAAGTTCTGGAATAATTTCACTGTTAAAAACTAAATTAAAATATAAGAATTAAAAAAAAAATGAATTGCGTTTATCCAAAAAAAAAAAAATTTCAACGTATTCACAATTAAAGTGGAAGTTAGAAAACATTTAAATGAAAACACTATCCTTGCCTTATTTGATCACGCAATCAATTATTATTATAATTACTATTATAATTACTATAAGAAATTTCATTCCACATCTGGTAAATTAAACATAAAGTAAACTAAATACTTCTGCTATAATTACCATAAATAATTTCATATCCACATAATGGCATTTTTATCAAATATAATTTATCAATTATCTCTCAAACTATTTGGAATTCAATGGATATTGTGGAAATAATAAAATTTAGTTTATAATCTAGCTCGGTTACATTTAAATTAAAAAAAAAAACAAAAATATTCTAAATTATACATTTAAATAAATTTCTATTGAAACACAATGCAAATAACGTTTTTAAGTGAAAACAAGCGTCTACTGAAAATATTACTCATCTTCGGAATGGGACCGTTTTCGTATAATAGACAAACTGAAACTCTTAAATGTGATCAATTAACGTTTATTTATTCGATATTGTATCTTATATCGTTGACAGTGTCAACATGTTACTTCACTTATTTGGTCATTGACAATATGATAAAATATATGTGTTCTTTTGATAATACTTAAATTGCATCTGACTTTCTTTATTATTTGCCATTTCGCTTTTATTGTGGAATCAATAAAACAAAGAAATGTCCATGCTCAGTTCTTAAATCTTTTAAACACAACCAATGCTTCATTTGACACATTTCTATTAAACAATGGCGAAACACGTTTATCATCGGCAGCCCACAGAGCATACTTTACCGTTGGTATTTTATTCTACATAACTTGCATGCTAATTGGGCCACTAACATTTGCACCAGTAATACCTTTAGCTGGATCAATTGTCCATGGTCTATTAATAATTCAGTTTATTTCATTTATGCCAGTGTCCGGCACCGTGAATAAAAATTTTATATTCTGCCATTTTCTATTTTTCTTTGTATTGCACGTTTACATAATGT
>JANSTT010015908.1:0-21403 GCA_026745375.1 Platyura marginata | reverse complement strand
GAACATTTATATGTACGAAATAGAAAGGCTTTCTTCTAACGAGATTGTGAACAAGAAACGTGTATATTTCATGTGCCTGGTAGTTGTTCATTCGTATAATGAAAATCGTTTTCCATTGAATTTTCCATTTTGAGAATTAAAATATTGATTTTCACATTATATTCTATTTTTTTTTTAACTTTATTAATTGGTTGCCGCAGTATGTTATTGTTTTTTTTTCTTAAATTGCTAATTAAATATTTGTTTTCTTACCTACAATATTATGTGGAATCCGACATCAGTTCAATTTTTTTTGGGCGATCTAGCTATTTGGAGAATAGATCTAATAATATAATTTTTGAGTTGCGCATAGGTGGTTAAAAAGTGTTTCATCGTCTATTTGAATTTGTAACATTGTACGATATTTGTGACGTATTCGAGACCAATTGCAATTTTAACCGAACTGGCATAACGACAGATGTATAAATTAAATATCGATCTATGAAGCATCCATAGATTTTATTATAAGATCTATGAAAATTAGTCGATTCGAGATTTCTGAATTCGTTTTTCTCAACGATAACTTTTATACCTACTTTGTATTGGATACGGATTCCAGTGAGAATAGCAGATGCTGGGAAGAAACTTCAAAAATTGAAAGATCGTGTAATTTGGGTTTGAATATACCTAAATTTGTGACAATATTATAATATTGTCACAACATTGTCAAAAAACGACGAAAAAAGTATTAAATAATTTTTGGCGATAATTTGGACCCTGGATAAAGGAATTAGTAAAACATTTTAAAAACTAACGTAGTTTACATCGTTTTTTTTTTATTCGCCCAAGCAAATTGCATTTTTTATATACATACGTAGTATAGAAATGGCGATTTTTCTTGCAATACATCAACTATGTTACCTGACAGTTTTTTAAACTATATAATACAATCCACTATTATTATAGTTCTTTATTCTATGGCTTATTATTATAGACAGCCATTTTAAGTTCGACCTATTTCACAATTACGACGCCATTTGGTTTTTTTTTATTTCAGCGACAAATTTTCAGTTTCTATTGTCACATAATTAATAATCTTTTTATGTTTTAATCACGTTTAGATTATTTCTTAGTCAGCATTCTTATATAAAAAAATTGAAATGTGAAAACTCTGTAAACGTAAACCCCAGTCAGTGACTGGCAGTCACGTTTTTGTCGACAATATCGAAAGATTTTGTCGACAATTTATCAACATATAGTTGTACGGGGTTTGTCACTTCAACAACCAAATCGTATTTTTAATTTTTTTTTTACTAAAAAAAAATGTTGTGATAACCCTACCATATATGCGACGTAACATTTTAACAAAACAAAAATTCTAACGGGAAAACATTATCATAACTATAAACAAAGTACGTGCAAATAGGGACAATGGATATTAAACAGTTCATAACGAGACTTAACACAAATCGGACTTCGATAATGAGTAAATAAAACGCCAAAATGAAATTTTTTTAGTTAGAAATTTAGAAAATTAAAACGATATAGTGACGCTTGTATCTTGTGAATATATAGACACCTTATTCTTCTTCTTTTCGTGGCGAGATCTATTTTGATCTACCAATTAAGACAATTGTGCCGTTTTTTTACCACTGAGTTTGCATCTTATTGATATAACTTTGACGACATCTCCTTTGTGTGTATGGAAAGGCAGCACTTGATAAGGTCGGTAAGTACCTACACTGTAAAATTGAAAAACAAAATATTATTAGTAAATAAGGGCGTAGTTTAAATGATTATTAAAATATTTAGTTAATCTTTTCAATTTAAAGTGTAGTTAATTTGTCTTTATTTTCTTTAAATTTGTGTATCCACATTCACATATGTGTGGAGATGAATACTACAGGCAGCAGTTTAGTAATGCTAAAATATGTAATTTTAAAATAATCTTGGCAGATACAGTTAGAATTAACTCGATTCATATGAGCTTATAAAATTCTCCAGCAAAATGTCAAAAGTTTATATTCCTCAAGTTTTATTCAACCCGAAAATTTCCAGAGCCAGGTAATCTGCAAAAACATTCACATGAAAAAGGTATTATTGTATATAAACATATAAAGCTTTTATAAAAACCTATATACACATATACTATATATATATATATATGTATATACTTAATGTATATAGGTACATATTTGCATATTATATACATTGATGGTATATATGTATGTATATATAGGTACCTATATAGCGTATTTAATTGGAAATACAAATTTATAGCTTGGGCCCTCAGGGATTCAAAAAACATATTTCTTGATATTTCTGTAATATCTATAGAACCTTCTCGTATATATGTATATCCGCCCATGATTTTAAATAAATAAATTTGTTTGAAATCCTTTCAAATCCTCATACAATACATCTATCAAATCCATGCGAACAGAAATATATACAAAATTATTTTTTTGAAAAATATAAATAAATTTATTTCCATATCGCACCGTATTGAAAATGTATATCTCGGGTAAGTCCCTTTTGATGTGAATGGAATGTGTCTCTAAGGTTTTCATTTTATTTTATCGCGTGGTTTTTATATGAAAAAAAAAAAAACAAAATTTAAGGAATATGTATACAGTAGTTGCACACTACACAGCAGTTATGGTTCGTTAAGTTACAATTTTTCAGCGTAATAGCAAAATCGCAGAAGATATATATTGCCAAAAAGGTAAAGTTATGGATGGATTTTTCAGCGGAGACGGATGTACAATGAGATCAATATATAGGAAATATTTGGAAAATGTTAGATAAGAGTATTTTTGACAGTTGACATTTAAATACGTAACATAAAATTTACGGTGACGTATTATGAATATGATGGTTGTTACAATTGTCAAGATATAAATGGAAATTTAAATAAAAATTATTCCATAATTCCATATTTTCGAAAAATAAATGATCTCAACTTAAATGGCGTCATTTAGTCTTGTTCTGATTCTAAGAAACTGGCTTTTATTTAAAAAACCATGATATAATACGCAATTTTCTACTTAATGCGATCAGATTTAATGCGAATCATGAGAATTTAAAAAAACTTTGTAATTCTTAAGTTTTCTTTATTAAAAAGGAAGCTTACACAAGGATCAACTACGAAAATTCAGTTCAGACTTATTGATTAATAATTTATAAAAATTCTATGCTCGTAGTGGCTCAAAATCACGGTAACAGAATCCTTTATTAATTTTCTATGAGATACAGACATTATTTTGGCTCAATTCCTCAATTATTTAATTGTAGAACGAAGGAATTTTATGGGCTATTTTGAACATTTCTAAATATTTTAATAACAAATAATGAACATACAAGTTATTGACCCCAATAAAATACAACAAAAACTATAATCAGTATGCTAACTTTTAGCTAAGAATGGTTAAAACTTTTGTAACCAAGTAAACTTCAAAAACCATTTTAATTATACAACAACATTCCTATACCTACACCAATTCCATTAGGAGTTGCTACTTTAGAATGTATGTATGTAGATATATACGTACGTATAGTAGGTATGTACAGTACATGCAAGTAACTATGGCGATACCACCTGGATTGTGTACATATATGTACAAATATACAAAACAGTATACTTGAAAACCCACAACCACACCTACCTACGCTCATTTAAGAGAAATACTGGATTCTGGAATAGCGTTTAATTAGCAGTTCGCTACCTCCTTTCACCCAAACTTGACTAAAATATACATCCACCAAAATGTTCCCATTCTTCGCCATATATGTGAATAACTCCCCATAATTTGCCTACCCTTTTTCTATATACGTACTCGTTTCACTTGTATAGCAAACAAACTCTCTATGCTAAACTTTGAATATGTTCTGATATGGGGGTTACATTCAAACTTAGTTTATGGAAACAAGGATGGTTGTAAATATCACATCTTCTATATGTACCAACATACATATCTTCTCTAAAACTTAGACGCTTTGGTTAGCGTTTTTTTTTTTTTTTTTTTTTATTTTCATCTCTGAACTTAATGATATTTTTTTATCCCCCATTCCCTTTCACCAAAAAAAAAATGGTAATAAATATAGGAGAATATTCTAAAATGTTAAGGCTCAAAAAGTTAATTTGTCACAAGGCCATATGCAATATGTACACTTGTACAGTACATATGTATGTAATTTAAAAGCTTCACATAACAACATGTTCTATGGTCGAATTAGGTGATCATAAAGTTTGTTGGATCACTTGTCTGTAAATGTATGTTTAAAATGCAAATAAATCAAAAGTTATGGCTCATATAAATTGCGGAAATTCTTTAGCATTTCATATTCAGACATATTATTCTATGTACTGTACGTACATGTTCATTATATATATGTAATGTCTATATCTCTGCGTACTTGTAAATATTCATCAAATTGAAATTACATACTTATTAAAATAAAAACAAATTTTAATATCAAAATAATATAATATACCAAAAAGTCGTCTTTCATAAAGTTCTCATAAAGAAATTTAAATTTCTACTTTATTTCTAGTAGCTAAATCTTTTTGGAGGTTTTTTTACTTCCTTAGACATAACTCTCATAGTATATTTACATACCTACATCAATCGTTTTGTGTACTTTGTTCGTCTATAACAATAAATGAAAAATGCACCTTTTCAATGGTGGGCTTGGGGACGCCACTCGAATTTTGATTCTGATTCCATTTTCTCGTTACACGTTATATATGTACGTACATGTATATATATTAGGGTGGTTCAAAAAAATTTAAACGTCAAATTCAAAACGTCATTAATATAAGCATATTTTCGTCAAAATTATGAAAAATCTCTACATCTCTATGTAGTTCTAAAAAAGAAATGTCCTGCACGACCCCTAAAGCTTAATCGATCTGACTAAAATTTTTTGTAGATTTTTTTTTATCATAAAATAAAAATTATTAGAGGGTATAGTTTTTGAATTTAAAAAGTTTAATTTTCCCATGTAATTTTGGACCACCCTAATGTATATATATATGTATATGAAACGAATCAGTCATTCCTTTCTCTGGGATATTTATTGTATTTCAAAGTTCGTGTGTGTTAGTATGTTCCAAAAAAAAAGGAAAAGCAAAAAAAAAAAAAAAGAAAATCGAAAAAAAGAAAATTCACTATGAAAAGGAAAATTGTTCAGAATAAATATATATATATAAAAAAAAAAAAAAAACAGGAATGAAATCGCCCCATCTCATCAGGATACTGAAAGTTTTTCATCTATTTTGCATATAACACACGGCAAAGCGGCAAGGGAAAAAATATTTATTTTCCATGTTCCATGTACCACCACCATCCTTTATATACATATATCTACATATATAGCAAGCAAATGGTATTTGCACGAGGGGCTGGAGGGGGGACTTAATCGAAGGGTGGTTTTTTTTCCTTCTTTCTTCCTTATTTTTGAATTGACTGAAAGGTATCACAAATTGGTTTTGGACTACTTGATTTATATCTGGTATTTGGTTTTCTAGATTGGTTTCTGTGGAATTTAAATAATCCCTCACTCGTGCTCTGTCGATGTGTATAATATGGGTAGATGGATTCCACGGAATGGAAATGAGAATATGTTATTTATGTAAACGAAACCATATAAAATATGCATGTCTATTATCTCAGCATTACATTCATCTTAAAGGCATCCCAGGGCAATAAGTATTTCACAATAGGGAGCCGTATATATATATATATATATATATATATATATATATATACGTATATATATACACGGTTGATTGATGCGTATACTTGAATAAGAAAACATCCTGCGCGAACATTTCTAATTCATTTAAAAGCAGTCAACTGCTTGGGTTTTACCATATCATGAGCTTATTAATTGTTTGTGACACTACGATCTACACAATTTTAATTGTTAAAAAAAAAAAAACTTCGCAAAATCAACATTTTCAACGAAACCACTGGCATTGTGTTTTACAACTTGAACAAACATGTCAAATCCATTTAGGATAATACTTTATGGCAGTGGCGCTCAATTGGCATATAAAAGGCGGACTAATAAATTTAAAATTATGATTTATTATTCTATACTACAAAGAAATGAACTAGAACTAGAAGAAAGAACAAAAAGGACACTCTCAGAAATCAAATAATTGGTTTGGTCAGACAGTTTTTATCCTATGAGTTATTATCCTATTTGGATTACAACATTTTTTAAGATAACTGAGAATGAACCAAATTTAACAGTAACACTTAAGTCTCTACACCTAACCCACCTTCCTGCCTGCAAACTAGTGATGATCAAATGTAAGACCAAGACCACAGTTATCTTGGTCTTGTTTTTGTAGAAGATATCTTGATCTTAGTCTTGTACATTGGGTCTTAATCTTGCTTACTGGGTCTTGGTTCTGTTTTTGTAGAAGAGTTTTGGTCTTTGTTTTGGTCTTGCACATTTTGCAGACGTCCAAGACTGCAAGACTAATTTTGCTCATCACTACTGCGAACACTATCTACATGAGTACAGGCTTACATCTTTTAAAGTTTCTCAGCTGCAGCATTGATGTGTACATTCTCGCTATAATGTTCTTCTTTGCTCAAAATTGTAAAACTTATGTAAGATTGTCACAGTTTATACGATATTCTCAAACAGATTTACTTAATTTTTCTATATGAGACGTCTTTTAAGTTTTATCCATATGCCTGTTGTCTTAAGAATTCCAACATAAGCTTCCTTTTTGCCATTTTTGATAATCGTAACTAATCTCTCGAAGGAGTTGGCTTCACAGCTCTTCAGTACTAAACTGTATATCTGGTCTTAACGCTTAAAATCTTCGATCGTCATAGGAAACGTATTCAAAAAAAAAAACCTGAACTTTTAGTAGTTCCAAAGTTGATTCAGTTGATTCAAGTTCTAGATATTGAATACCATTCTGTATGTACATTCTGAATGCATCAAACTAGACTAAATACTTACTTACATTTCATGAGCACACCTGCCAATATGTAAACGCTTAAAGAGAGTCTTGGGAAAATCAATTTAAAAAATGATATTTTCTAGTTTTCATGGACCGCAAGTGTGTTGTGTTGGGAATTTGTTTTCTACAATACACCTATATAAACTTCATTTCATATACATATATATGTATATGTATGTAGATAGATATATAGAGGGGACTAAAGTACTTATATATATGTATATATGTATATTTGTGCTAAAGTGTACATTACAAAAGTAATAAATGAAGCGTCACCAACAGTAGCTATATAAGATGTAGGTACAATCACTGAAATTTTGGGGAAGGAGTTCTCATATTACCTACATACCATAGTTCAAAGATTTACTCTATATATGTACGATGGTACATACGTACATACATATATGTAATGTATTACAACAATACTGCGGGGGATCAACTTAAAAATGTCCATTTTCTATAGAGCTTCAATGGTGAGTGGTATGAGATTATAGAGGGCGGTTTTATTTAGCTCAAAGTGTGTTGTATATGTTAACCTACCGATTTCAATATTATCCGGGCACATATGTACGCCATTATTATGTTGCGTATACCAAGGATCCGTCATTCGTATATATCTATATACATATATATTTATGTTTATATGTATGTATGTTGTATTTTATATATATATATATATGCGGGTGTAATTAAAGCTTCAAATAGGTTGGTTTTGTTTAAAATGGTTTTCTTGCCATATTGCGTAGGAGGGTAAATAGCGGCAAATGATGTTGGTTCTTTCAATTAATATGTTTTGCACATATACATAAGAAGCTATTGTTTTCGAAATGAATACGACAAAGGATTAAGATTTAACTAATGGGAGATACGTGCCAATACCTACCTACATATATCTACTAGCTACTAAATACTATATTAGAATATGTACTTGTACATATTCTACGTATAAGTAACAAAAACCTATTAATTAAATCGAAATTTGTCTTAAATAAAAGCTCTTTTATTTAGATTTAAGATAATGAGGTTGATTTTGAATCCTTGAACAGAAAAGGGTGAATAGCAGGCAGCACCGGAGAGGCTTCCTGAAAAATGTTTTCCATCTAACTATGTACTACATATCCATTTTTTTAGTCCTTTTATTTGGAAAACTGATAAATTGTAGTTTGGAAATAGTAACCCTTTCTTCCATATTCAGATATGTGAGATATTGAACATACCCAAGTATTGAATTTTCAGAAAAAAACTAATAAAATGACTTCTATTGTAATATGTAGATAGTGTCCGTGTCCTAACCCTTATTTTTCACATTTCTCAGGAGGGAGATAAAAACTACACAGCATTTCAACAAAGAAATATGATTGGGCCCGTTTAAAAAGCGGGGGAAAACGATAGTTTTTGTAATTTTATTTGTAATAGTCACACATCTATCTAAGAATTAAATAAATTAATATGAAATCTTGCCCTATTTATTAATATGGAGAAAAACTCGATTGAATTTGATCATTTAATTTTTATTTCTATACTAAATTGTTAAAATTTGGCAGTTTATTACCAAAACATAGCATTTGGAATTGTATCAATTGGTGAAGGTCATAAAAATAGTATTTTTTAGCAATTTATTTAGAAACAGATAATAGGGTAATCATCCCTTAACTCTCTTGTTCGGCATACATACTGTATCGCAAAACATACTTTTGTGAGATGAAGGGTAAAAACAAAATCAGCAAATGCATTGTCAATGCAATTTAATAAAAAAAAAAAAAAATTATTTATTCAAAAAGAAATCAAATATATCATCCAAAAATATTTCAGACAATAGATCGGTGTCATGTTTATCCCGCCAAAATTCCTTTTCCTTTTTTTCATCATTTATATATACATTTTTTATGTGCTGAACGCAAAATTTTTTTTTTAATGTTAGGGGATGTCTCTTACAATGTTTTTTTCGCTCGTATAATTTATTTTTTTTATGCAAAGAATACAATACAATTTGATTTACATACATACATATGTGGTAGCTCGTTATAGCCAAAGAGCATGGCAAAAAAAAAATTATTGAATGCATTTAAAGGGTTGTAATAAAATTAAAAAAAAGTAATAATAAATAAGTAGCGTGTATTGAAGAGTCCCTGACATTTTTTCACATTACCCAACGACAAGGGTGTACAAGATAATATGAATGCAATAATGCAATACGTATGGGGTCGAAATGAGAGCTTTATGATGTGTATTTTCTTTTTTTTTTGTACAATGAAACTTAATTAGTGCTTTTTTAAGTGTACATTTACATAAGTGTAAAATTTATTTTGACTTTTTAATGATATTATCTAGAAGAAGAAGCAAAATAAATAAAAAAAATGTGCGTTTGCTCAAAAATTACTTAACTTTCTACAACTGTATGGAAATTACTTCGAACCCTTTTAAAAGAAAATATGTACATACAAAAAAAAAAAAAAAACAAAAATCTTTTGGGGGTAACAATGCTTATATGTATATATATTTTATTTGATGCATGCATATTGAACATGCATTTGTTATTTATAGCTATTTTAAATTCGCTGCAAGTTCACTTCGTTAGGAGCAACTATCTTTATGTCACGTATCGAATGTGAAAAGCTACAATATGTACGATTAGGAGAGGTCTCATTATAGAACTTTTTCTACACAAATAAAATAAAATCAATTGAATTGTATATATATAGTTTATGTATATATATATGGCTTGTATTGTTAGAAAAATGTACAACATATGTACGTACGTAAATAAATAGATAATATATAGTTACCAACATTATAGCACATTTTTGATAATTCAATAAATTGTTTATCAGTTTCCAGAATTTTTATCAATCGTAAGGATTAAAATTTAATTTTAATTAAAGGAAATGCAACTTTAGGAGTTTAAAATTTTTTTAATTTTATTTGTGGATCCAAAACAAATAAAATCTAGATTATGCCCTTCCTAAGTGTTAATATTTTCAATTCTAGATTATGCCCTTCCTAAGTGTGAATATTTTCAATTCAAAGTAGTCTTTGATTAGTTATGAGACGGGACAAAAAAAATAATTTCATGGATTATCTCAATGAATCCTGGATATAAACTGTCCGAACATTTTTGACGCATAAAATTTGTCATTATTTAAAATTTTTATTGTTTTTTATACTTATTTTTTACTTTTATGAATAGTTTTTTTTTGAATTTTCTTTAAGATAAGAGACTACATAAATAATGTGCTTTAAACATAATTTTTCTGGAATTTGAATTGTCCGAATCCATATGAGACTCACTGTATAATAGTTCTATTTGTTTAATATTATTTGGAGCAAAGCTAATGATTAATTAGACTGAGATCAATTTTTATTGAGTGTAATGTATTTGTTTGTTTCAGTTCTGCATAAGAATAAGAAATGAACGTCAACGACTAAGGGTTGTTTATCTTATTACAATCGTATGTTCAATTCATTTTTCGAAACTGTTCAAATATTTATTCATACTTTAAACAAATCATTTACGTTTCGTTTGGTTTCATTATCTATACATAGTGAGTAAATTGTAAATACAAATAATTTCAAGCGATTTAAAAATTAATCCTTTGTAGGGGAAGGGCTTGATTTGGTTGGTACTTATTGATTTTTAAAACTACAGAAAAAATAAATATGAAAAAAATTATAAAGACTAAGAAAATTAAGAGTTCTTTAATAATGTAGGTCCAAAAGTTTCACAGCGTTAGAAAGCTGCAATTAATTAATTCACAAGAAGGAAATATTTATGCTATACTTGTTTTAACCACTATATTTTGTATAGATACATATTTTACATCAAATATGTACATATTACATGAAGGACACAAATAAATACAAAATGTAAGTTAATTAAAATTTTAGATTTTGACTTTCAAAGGTTTAAGATTCAAACAGAAAACATAATTAATTTATTTAGATTCTTGTCCAGAAATTGCTATATTTAACTATAACAATAAGATAATTAAAGTTTAGAGAATTGGGTGAGAAAACAACTTTTGAATCTTGTTCTGAAACAAAAGTGTCTAAAAAAATCCATAAAAATGCTAATATTCTATTTTCCCTAATATTGGTATTTTAAAATCAGCGAATTTCAGTAATTATTCCCTAAAATTATGCCCTACAGATATAAGTAGAATCCGAACCACTCGGCTCAATTTGAACAGATATAGAATCCGGGACCAATAGAGAAAAACATTATAACTTTAAAATTATGGCTAGCCACAATAAATGTAATCAGTAGGTTGAGTTTAGCAGCAAATAGCAAACCTATTTGTGTAGAAAAATTCTTCATTTATATAAAAAAAATAAGTTTCAAAGTTTCAATTAAGCGAGGTGGTGTTTCTTTTGTGTCCCAATTTTAGAAACAAATATTTTTTTCATACCATACAATAGATACATACATATGTATATAGCATATATGTATTTAAGAAATGAGCATATATGTTTATAGATACGCCATACCAAAAACCATCCCTCTAAGAGACTAAACTCTCTCTCTCTAACCTTTCACATTAATTACTTTGTTTTTGTTTGTTTTGTAACGGTGGCTTTTTTGCCTCAAAGGATAAAAACAAATATACAAAATTCTCGGTAAACAAAGGAATTGAAAATTTTTGTTTCTTCCAAACACAAAAATAAAAAAAAAAAAATGTTTTTCCAAAAGAAAAACTCTTTTTTCATACATACCTCTATCTACATCCATATAATAAAAATCTGTTGGTGTATTTCTTTTGGGAACATTATTTTCTCGTTGTCAATATTAATCAGAAAAATCGCTAACAATGACATTTTTCTATAAATTATGTATGTACAAAATATACATACATACATACATTATGTACATCGTACATGTGCACCACGCTAGTCTGGTATCTATCCTTAGCTATCTGTTTTGAATTTAATAGAGTTCCGAGGTGTTTATCCCATTATATATTTTTTGTGCTGCAGATGACTTCAAATAGGGGTAATAAATTCATTTTGCATCCCTTATTCTATATATATATATATATATATGCTGTATGGTATTTTGTTAAAAAGAAAAAAAAAAGTCTGCACACACAGGTAACATTTTTATGGTAAATATTTGCAGAGATTTTTTTTGTATACATCAATGTGGGATTAAAGGGTTGAATACATTTTTTTTTTCGTTCGACAGAGAACTATAGTGCTGGGAAAATAATTTGTTTAAATCTTAGGTTTATAGACATGGATTAGTGGCATTTATATATGGGAAGTTTATTTGAATTTAATTGGAAGTTTTTGTTGTTATTTATGTTTAGTTTTGCAGAATTTTGACGATTTTGTCATAATATTAATAGTGTGATGATTAATATTCCAGCAGGTCAATAGAAAGGAATAAATGATTTTTGAATGTACACATATTACTATACAACAAACAAAACAATTGTATACTTAGTTTTTTAATTTTTATTTAGTTGGAAGTATTTTTGGTCAATATATAGTCATATTTTTTTTTTATTTGGGATCACTAGAATTTAGTTTAACAAGTAATTTTATATTGGTACCGCAAAATTTACGTGCTATTAAGCCAACCTATATTTTCTTACTTTAGAGAATTACTTGCAATATCAGTAGTCCCAAATAAAAAACATGCCAATTGGCCAAAAGAAATACTTAAAAACAAAATTTTAAAATGAATTTATTTGTTTTAATAATTTATAGCTAATAACTCAGCGAAAAATACTATACTACTCATAATCAATTTTACTACCTGTAGTTAAAAGTTAAAAAAAAATAATTATAAAATAAATAATGCCAACTACACAAAGAAGTTAATTTCAATTTAAAAATTTTAATTAATTTTTAGTAAAAACAATGAAATAATAATAGTTTTACTATATTAAAGTAAATATTTTTGCGTTCGACATCCTAAACACATCCCGAACACCACATCCATAGCTTATAGTATTTCAAAACATAAACTGATCGAGGATTTGCCTCCTGAAAAACGTAGGTGGTCTGCTTTTCTAAAAATGAAACAAATTTTAATGAAGTAAATTTATTTTTATAGAAATTTTTTACACTATTTTAGTTGATTTATTTATACTTTGTAGTAATCAAAAATGTTTTTTGCATTATTTCACAATATCAATAATTTGTCAACTCTCATTTTGGAAAAATTATCCGAATCCGAACTACTAGGCACTTCCATTGGATCATCGGCTTCCTTGTGGATTTCGCTTCTAATTACTGGACTGTTATATTGAGTGTGTCCAATTTAACTTTTACTTTTGATCTCATCAAATAATTCTCTTCTCTAGAGTTAATAAACACTTGTATAGATATATGGAGATTCGATTAATCTATAGATTTTAGAACATTTCTAAGTTTTACATTATGAATTAAATTATATTAAAAATATAATTTCATTTTGGTTGATTATTATTGAATGTTGGTGAAGCAAAAATGGAACAACACTCCGTCACCTTCACTATTAATACGGTTCCATTGATTTTCTAATTTTCAAATAAGATTTCTCTTATAAAATTTGACGTTTAGATTGACACCTTGATACGAATTCGAGAAATATTGATTTTAAGAAACGGAGAAAAAATATAGAACCATGTTGCACACCTGATTTTACTTCTAAGGCCAAATTTATATTCTTGAATTTAATTCGAATTGTAAAATTATCTTCTTTTAATTACGACAGATTACTCATACATAAATTATGTATATATATACATATATATATATATATATATATATATATATATCCTTTAAGGTTTAAGGGCTATCTATATATACCAAGTTTATATCTTGCTGTGTTTATTCGCTGTACTTATTCTTTCATTAAATATTTGCATTCATTTCAAATTTACTACTTTACCTCGGATTATTTTGTACTTACCATACAACTATTGAAGATTAATTAATTTTGACTACAATTAACGTAAGTTTGAAGAGATTTGCTATCGACCTGGCACTCGTCCATTGTATTGTCATTCAAAACCACATGTGGTAACAAAGTCATTAGACGGTGTTCGCATATTTTTCGAAATTTTCAGCGGCGCAGCATGAAGGAAATTTTTTGTTTTTTTTATTTTGTTTTCAATGCTGTCAAGTGACAATTTTTATTTTAAATTTTTTTGAATATTAATTGAAATATGTTCTATGAACGAAATTGTGCACCACTGAGTATTTTAAGGGCTGTGTTCATGGGATACCAATTTTTCTGATCGACAATTTTTTTTTTGTTTGTTTGTTCTTAAATGAATGGACAATAATTTTTATATAACTTATTTGACATTATTCCAATAGGACGACTCATGGAGTTCCTGTCACATATACATATAATAAAAAAAATAAATAAAAGGATAAAATAACTGTCATTATAGGATAAAACAATAGCTCTAGGGCTATATGGAGGAAAATATTTCACCAAAAATGTCAAATATTGCGATATGTCACTGACAGCTTGGTGTATTGAATTATTTTTTATTTTTTTTTATTTAACGTTTTGTTTATATTGAATGTATAAGAAAAATGGTTAGGAGTGGCAAATGGCAATACAAAATCGACACGATTTTCAATTGAATGTATAAGTGAGAGTTAGGAGAGATGTGGGTGGCAAAACAAATTCGACGCTAGTGAAGAAAAAAAAATATTTTTTTTTTTGTTACAAAAAGTTGCCCCTAACTCAATTTAGTTAAATTTACGGCCATTTATATCACCAATCATAATATTTACATAATTTATACACATACACGCATTGTGCCTTGTTCCTTAAGATGGGGCTATAAATTATGACCGTTAACTATATTATCTACCCTTCTGTATCAGCCCGGAGCATCGCTCTGAATGGGGGGCGTGCGTTCTTTACGTACGCGGAATATGTTTATATATACGGTCATAAACTATTTCCTGGGTTATGTGTGTATACCCAAAAGTGCTAAGGGTTGCTTTGCCGTGGTGCCTTGGTAAAGTCCTTTTATATATTGTGTGTGTAGGTATATATATTATATATGCATACATAATCCTATATATACATGGTAAATGTGTTCAAAATATATGGCCTATAACAGTTTAAACGGATAATGTAATATATAAATATAAAATATAACTTGGCGCGCACCCCCATTTTCCGAAAGGAAATTAATGTGTGATGGGTGAGTCAGCCATTTTGTCACATATGTGATGGCGAAAACTTTGTTTGACAGGATCTGAAAATTGAATTCATAATTTTAAAGCTTTTTCCAACATTATTATGATGTGGTAAAGGAAAATTGATTTCTATACTTTGGTGCGTTGGTGAAAATTTTTGATTAATGACGTCATGAATAGAACCATTGCTAGATGAGTATAGTTATGTATTCATTGAATTAATATATTTAACACAGATTAGCAATTTATACATTGTGTATAAGGGAAAATAATTTATGAGAGACAACAGCCGTTTTTAATGTATTATAACGCACAGATAAGGGTTAACTAACAATTTTAACCATTATTTATATTTAATGCAAAAATTCCCATGCATATATGTATAGGTAGGTTATATGAAATATGTACAATTGTACACATACCTATGTTTGTAATGTATGTATGTATTAATTTTAAATGATAAGCAGATTATTTAGTTTTTATTGTTCTGCTTCCCGTTTTTAAAGGAGATGTCTGTTAATTCCGAAACTAAGATATGTCTACTACCCTCAAATTTAGAATAGAATGGAATAGAACTATCTATAGTTATGTGTTATGCATGTATATCACTGTAATATGAATTATAACATTTCCAACACCATTTTAATAGACAATTGAAGACATTCTTAATGTGATTACTTTCCGCAACTTTGGCACAAACGAAAATTTTGTTTTTTCTGGTATTTCCATTATTAAGGTCATTAAAGAATGATGAGATGAAAACGTATATAGTAACTGTAGTTATAGCAATTTAATATTCTCTCAATAAAATATACGAAACGTTTAATAGTATTTCTAAAATGTAGATTGGTCTTCGAAGGGAGTTTTAACCCAAATCACTTTCTAGTCAAAATTGTTATTTACTCTCGACTA
Organism: Platyura marginata; assembly: GCA_026745375.1. NCBI lineage: Eukaryota > Metazoa > Arthropoda > Insecta > Diptera > Keroplatidae > Platyura > Platyura marginata. The sequence continues at coordinate 5,376 of JANSTT010015908.1, read as the reverse complement.
AAAAGGTCAACGTTCAAAATAATATAGTCGTAAAATTTCTGGGCCCTAATGACTACTGGGGTTGTTGGTTGTTCTTTTTTTGTGATATACCGTACATACATATATATATATACCTTAATCCTTTGGTAAAAGAAAAGAAAAGAAAAGAAAAGAAAAGCAATTTGTTTCACATCGATTGCTGTGTGCGTTCCAGTGATACAAAACGTATCTATATACATTTATATACGTCCTATGCTAAGAATGTTGAACAAACATTTCATTTCCTCAAAGAAATGAAGAAAAACCTAACACAATTTCCTTTTCGCAATTTAAATGTATAACAAAAACATACTTTATCTATTTCGAACAATTTACCTTTCCCCGCGTGTCCAATTTAGTTGAGCTGACACAAAAGGTTAGTCAGAACGAATATATATTTTGTGTTAAAGTAAGGTGGAATGCCTAAGCCGCTGCCTGTGCCACCCATTCCTTATCCAATTCAAACCAACCTTTTCATTCTCCTCTATACGATATGTATACATATATACTCCATGGTTATATACATATCTTTGAGGAATATATATATATATATATATATATATATATATATATCTATGATGGGACTGGCATAGAATTTGGAAACCCAAAAAGGATCTCTTCTGTTCGTTTTGCTAAATTACAAGGCATAAATAAACTTACGTTGGAAATTTAACCCAAGTATGTGTTTCATCTTACTTGCGAACGAGGTATTTTGTTACATGAGGAACGGGACACTCCGTCCTACTACTACTACCCATCATACCCATCTCTTCAAGCGCTCTACATTCTACATGCCTTACTTTATAGTGTATGAAGGGATGTTTTGGGATATGGCAAAATTATTTTCTCGTGGTTGTATATAAATTGTGTTTTTATGTACATTGGAAAATGTATGCGAAATTTTGTCACTTAAATGGCAATTTTTTTTTTTTGCTTCCTTTCTATCCTTGAACTTGTATAAATGGATCGAAATAAAATTTTCGAATTGGTGGTTATCAGAATGGTGCGCGTCGTTTTGCGTTCTGAATATTCAATGTAATTTCATTTATACGCATCGATATGTAACTATTTTGTGAAATATATTTATTTTCAATTTATTGTCATTGGGCATAATTGCTTTTTAACTATAAACCAATTTAAATAAATTTCCTAAAAGCTTTAAGCTTTTGTAACACTGTATAATAGCTATATTTTAACTTATGTTTTAATGTCCTTAAATATGTTTTAATGTTTTAATAACATAAAGAAAATTGTAATTAGCATATTTTCAGTTGATTTTGCACGCCAAAAAATGACTATATTGAAAAATAATTTTTTATTTGGGATTCTAAAGTATCGCACCCTGTATGTGTAATAGAATCAATATTAAATTATTGCCTTACTGTTATATCGAGAAATCAATAAAATGTTACTAAGAGCTGTAAACGCTAACCTAAATTATTCTATTATATGTTGGTACTCTATGATATTTTATTTTAAATACCTAACTATGAATCCTATAATAATAAATACTTGTCAACTTTTATTAGAGTCAAAACATAAAATTAAAATAATGAGTGCGTTTCATGTTTTTTCTCTTTCAACTTGTATTAGAATCTAAATATAAAATTAAAATGATGAGTGCGTTTATTGGTTTTTTTTTCTGTTAACTTTTATTATAGTAAAAATATAAAATTAAAATAATGAGTGCGTTTAATGGTTTTTTTCAGTGCGTTTAATGGTTTTATTTATGTATAATATTTTACCTATCTCGTTGTTAACTAGCATTGTAAAAAATTAGTTATTTAACTACTTCCTACCTCATTAATTACCTTCAAATACTTTATTTCGAATTATTAAAAACCAACAACCTATCAAGTTCTTAAAATTAAATTTTTAAAACGAGCTGAATAGAACATGAAAATCTATTTAAAACATATTCCTTTCAATTTAATTTTTTTTTTTTATTTTGAATTGTTAAAGTTCATAAAATGTATCAAACATTCACTCTGCATCCACATTCCACATTCCACATTTCATTCAGTCAGCTATATAAAATCACCCGGTGGGCGATGTCCTCCTTTGTCCCCCATATATTCGCTCATACAAGAAGAGACATGTACTCCATAAATATATACTTACATACAATTACTCGCATATATACGTACATTATTCGCCAGAGTACTGGGTTATTGATTTATGTTGAATAAGGTAACAGTCTAATATATATTTGAAACTCTAGTTTAGACCATGTTCATATACGCTATTTGTTTAGTACTTTTCAGTAACAGTCTAAGTATCGTTTAGAAACTTAGGTCTTAGAATGGTTTGAGTTTGTGGTAAACCAACTGTAGACGAGACATGAACGGTCACAGTCATATCTCTGTAACTATAGTATTCTGGATTTTGTGGATTCTGGTTATATTTGGAGAGAAGGGCTGAGGCTTTCCTTACACAAAATACGATTTTCGGAATATGTTGATGTTGTGCTTTGGAAATAATTTGTTTAAATATTTAAATTTAAATTAATTTACTTTAAGTTGAATTTGTTTTGAGGGCATTAAAAGTTTTCTCATATACTAATTTTGTACATATATACATTTTGACATCTTATATTCCACTTCATTAAGAAAGACAGACAGACATACATATGCATGTACGGTACGTACATATATTACGTATACATATATAGTATGTACATAGTTTTATAATATACAGTTGAATTTTGATGGGATAACACCGAACATATAATAATGTAGTATATAAGACTGTATAATATGTATATATATGTAGAGTACAGTCAAGAATTGAAAATTTTGTTCATTTTATGTGCCTAGAGATCCCTCTACAGTGTCAATGAGTAAATTTTACCATTAAAATCATTCTCATATTTCTAAACGAAGAAATTAATGTCACAAATCACTGACAAAATATGCTTCTTCTGCATAATAACAATTTAACTATTGGAACATGCTAATTTGTGAGATCCATCACAATGGAATAATATTCAAATAAGGATTTTCCACATGTCATGCATAAATTTATGATTGTCATGCCAGCAAATTCATCTTAGCAAACATATTGTGTAAATATCTCCATATAAAGGAAGCAGTACAAATGCATAACTAATTAAACTCAATATTTATGCTATCATAATTAAGATATTATGTACAATTTCATTTTCTTTCTTTATTTCTTTCTTTTTTTTCTTTCTTGACAATGGAAGCAGTATAGAGGTAATCATATGCATAATATCCTAATACTTCATATAACTTCATATATATACAAAAGTGTACACTATTTCTGTAATAAAACTCTAGTCACTTGTGGAATAACTACATTATTGTCATAACTTTTAGAGCTTTTTGACTTGTTCTGAATAATAGTAAAGTTGGTGCGAGAAAGTTAGTCAAATTAAATACATTGGCTGAATATAAGTAGTTAATGTGTAAGTTTTATAGTATTTTCTTTTGGAGTTCGTTAACATATTTTTATCTGCATTTAAATCTTGAATGAGAAGTCACGAACTTTGCATAATGTAATGTATTTGGTTAATTAATGATTTTTAAAATTTTTTTTTATTCTATTTTGTTGAACTGAAGCCATATTATGATTAGCTGTTATATTATTATTATTTACTTATATCAAATTTAGTAAGTATTGTCACTAGTTTAATAAAAGTATGTGATTATTAGGTAGACATTCATTGTTCAATTGTAATGGGAAACTTTCTTCTTCGTCTTTAAGCTTAGCTCACTAAAATCAATTTTAGGCTTATTATTTCCTATCCTAAATTGATTCTGAAGGTTTTCATTAATTATTATCGAAATGCGATGCTTATTTGTACACATCTTCAGAAAAAGAAGAATGATTCACAAAATACAGTTGTTCCGAAAGAACTTATGATCCGACCGAGGAATTTTCTTAAATTTGGAAAAATATATTTTTAATTCAGGATTGTAATTCAATTATTTCCATTTGAAGACATGAAATGAGATCTAAAAATTTGCCATACTTCAATAGATCTTCGAGCCCATTTAAAATTTGACAATTTTCATTAATTTGAAAACTATGAGAGTCTCAACAAAGAGAAATTATAAAATTCTTGAGAGCCGCAAAAAAAAAACATTAGATTGTCCGCAGGTTGTCCATGATTAAAGAATATTTAAAAAAATCGAAGTGACCGCATCTTACATAATGGAAAGCTGTTAGAGCGCTTCAAAACTATATTTTGTCACTTATACATTTAATAAACCTTTTTAATTATTTATTATCATTTGTTATGGTACGAGTATAATAGACTAAACTTGATATAGAGTGAGTGAAATGCATTGTATAGGAGTAATTGTCTTTTACCTGTATGAATTATTATTTTTTTAAATGCAATTTGCCTTTGTATCATCTTTCAATATGAACTAGAATTCTTTAACACACTTAGTCAACAATCATTTACGTAGCACAATTATTTATGTTGAATTTGGAAAATTTACCTCACATCCCAATTCCCTTCTGAATATTTTGCCAAATTGAAGTTGTTGCTATATATTTCGTCATTTTGTCAATCAGTTCCTTTCATTTAGTTGATTTAGCTTCACAGAATTCTTTATTCTGTCATACATATATGGAACAGTTAGAAATTCAGAATAAAAAAAAATTTATTATTGATTGAAACCATTCTAAACAAATATGTATATTATATGTGTGTATGTATATGTATATCATGAATTTAATGATTTTTATTTAACTTTATGGAATTGTACTGAAAAAAAATGTAAAGTAGAAAAAAGCTTACCTACCTACTACCACCACCCATCCGTTTCTTTTTCGAACCGAACAACCACCGCCGCCACTCTATCCCAACAAAAACACCATGCGGCTTAACAAATGTAACGGTACGACATCCAATTTCTTGTGTACACTGTTTACCGATGCCTTGAAAAATGATTACTCCTTATCTCTATTACGTCGATTTTTCAATATACTTAATACAAAACAATATCCTTAGCTTTTCATATATTCCATAAAAATACATTATGTGCCTTACATTTTCCATGTAGCATAAAAAGTAAGAGGTCTCCTTTCTCCTACCCCATTTCTCTTCTTTTTTTATTTTCTCTATATATATATATAAAGTTCGTATATATGTATGTATTATGTAAATATATACTATGTACGTATATATATATATATATATATATATGCCTACTCATAGAAACTCTCAAAGATCAGTTTCAAAGAAGGCATCCCTCTTTTTGCCTTTAACGCTGAGATAAAAGGATATTTTACCAAATGGTGCGATCAAGAATGTGGAAGTTATAAAAAAAAAGCTCAACATTATGGAACGTATAAGAAGGAAACCTTTCGATAAGTATATCGCAT